>PVKA01013612.1:12448-54630 GCA_004027165.1 Ctenomys sociabilis | reverse complement strand
GAAGGAAGGAAGGAAGGAAGGAAGGAAGGAAGGAAGGAAGGAAGGAAGGAAGGAAGGAAGGAAGGAAGGAAGGAAGGAAGGAAGGAAGGAGTTAGTTGCACATGGGAGGGGGTGAAGAGAAGCAAGGAAAAGGAAGAAACTGGGGATGAAATATTCTCTAAAACATGAATAAAGCAAGTAGTAACCTCCACTTTCCTCTGTCTGAGCTGGAGTCTGTGCCTTGAGACTGCCCTGCAGTCTCCACCTGTGATCAGAGGCAGTCGGAAGGGAACAGCACTGCGAACAGGGACAGAAATAAAGGGCCAGGGCCGACGGTATAGCTCAGCGGACTAAGCGCTTGCTTAGGTAAGCGCAGGGACCAGTGTTCGATCTTTGGTTCCCCCAGCCGCGTCGGCCCCGCCTTCGGGTGCGCTGAGCCGGCAACGCAATCCGGGCGCGGTGGCGCGCGCCTGTCATCCCAGCACATGGGAGGCAAAAAGCAGGAAGATCACTATGAATGTGGGCTGCATGCATAGTGAGACCCTGCACCAAAAAAAAATAGGAAAAGACAGAAATAAAGGGCCTATGACCGGCTCATTTTATTCCATAGGTAAGTAGACATGATTTGGAGATTGTCCATACCTGGGACAAAACAACTTCTGTGGAAAGTTCTAGTTCTGCCTGGAAGACTGTCACCATAGTCTACTTTCTTCCTATCTCAAAATGTCAGGCAAGCTTAGGACTAGATTTGTTTTTTGTTGTTTTTTTTTTAATAAAAAAAGATGTATTAGTATTTGATGAACCCTGAGGTTGCTTACAGACCTGCCTATCCTAAAATACAAATAGGCTCTAATGAGCAAATCTACCTTGATATACTTTGGCTTAAGTTATTGCTTATTCAAAGAAAATCTTTCCCTCATTTAATAAGATTGATCCAAGGGCCTGGGAATAAAGCTCAGAGGCACAGTGCCTGCCTGGCAAGCATGAGGTCGTGAGTTTGATTACAAGTACCAAAAAAAAATGATCCGGAATTTTCCTAGGAAATTGTACCATTTATCTCTAAGAAGTTTCCAACTCAAAGAAAGAAAATTAAAGGTGTATTCTTGCTGTTTTTGGAGCTACACAATAAGCAAGAGAAGATTCCTTTCTTGAATTACTGTCTAGTAGAAGAACAGAATGAGAGAAAGAATTGCATGTACGCATCTCTGACATAAACTTTGGATTTTCCCTCGTGCATTCTAAGGGGTGGATGAGTGGTAATCACAAGATAAAACCATGTCCTTGTAGGACAAATGTAGGCCAGATGATGCGGGAGGGCAGGCATGCCCACCTTCCACAACCTGGAGGGAGGAGGACTTAGGCAGCTGGGAGAAAGTGTCAGCTCCCCCCGGCCTCTGTGAAAGCCTGGAGGTAACAGACTTGGTAACATTCTGAGTGATGGAGGACACTGGTGGTTTTGAAGAAAAGGAAGCTCATAATTCTGAACAGGCCAGTGGGTCTGAGCCTGAATAGCTCAAGAATGGAAGTCTGCACTGAGGAGATTTGATTTTGAAAATTACTTGCTAACACTGTCATAAATGGAGACTTGCAATTCATTTACACATAATTCATTCCTCTCACCTCCTTTGAGGTGGCCAGCCATGTGTTTTCCATGGTTGCTGACATCTGTTATGAACTATCACCACCTGGAGATCTCCAGCTCTCAGGTAGGCTATATTTGCTTTATTGCTCACCTACATCACAGGTGTAGTAAGTTCTTTACCTAAGACATCTTTCCCATGTACCCCTGCATTCCTAGCAATCATCCCAGTCTGAGCTACCATGACACACCACTAAATTCCTACAACAGCTCCTTCACGGCTTGCTCTGCTGTGGTGTCACATCTCCTATTTATCCTTCCAACAGCCACTGGAGAAATGAGATTTCATTTTTATCATTTCATAAATTAGAGCAGATGTGGTGAGGGAACGAACAGCAATGAGAGGCATAGCTACAGGAAAAGTGGAAACAAAATGACACATAATTGCAGGAAAGATGATTACCTCTCCCACCACAAGCTCACAAGAGAGTTAATTTTAAAAAGCAGACAGACTGAATATGAGAGTTCAATTAGGTGATCAGGTGAAAAGTAAATACTTTTATTTTTATCGCCTACTTCCTGTTTATCAAGACCATTCAGCCTCTAAAAGCTGAACAAATGCCGCTGACGAGCACTGCCAATCTTCAGTGCTGTGGTCTGCACGTCAGTGTCCCTATGATTCCCACTTGAGGCCAACATCCAATGTGGTGTTGGGAGGTGGTGTGGCCATCAGGAGGCGACGGATGGGGTCATGGGAGCAGAGTCGTCATCCACGGGCCCCGTGCGTTTTTATAAAATAAACCCAGGAGGGCTCAGTTGCCCTTTCAGAGACAGAGGACACAGCAGTGTTGCGTCCAAGGAAGGCCCACCCCAGACTCCTGACAAAATGGTGCCTTGGACCTTCCAGGCTCTGGAACTGTGAGGAATAAGTTCCTGCTATTTATAAGCAACCATATTGTGACATTTGTTATAGTAGCTCATGTAGCCAAGCTCCCAGGACTTCGCACAGAGGCAGGGAAGAACAGACCCTTGCTGAAGTAGACAGCAAGCAGTAGAAAGGCCTGGTCACTGCATCTGGGTGCCCTGGGTCTCTATCCCAGCTGTCTTCCTCAGCTGAGTGACTCAGTGCCAGTTAACCTGTCTGTGCATCAAACTCCTCAACTGTAAATGAAGATATTATTCATATCATCTCAGGTTAGGTGAAGATTAATGAGAGGTTGTACATAAAGTGCGAGAGCCGGCCTTAAGCAGCTAAGTGAAGAGTTTAGTGTTGTAGAAGCATTCTCTATCATAATTCTTATTATTATTCTTATCATTATTGTTGATTAAGTTTCTATCACACATCCCTTTGGTTAATACAAGGCTCAGTCTGTGTCCAAGGCCCAGGGGCTGTGCTAGTTTATCCATCATCATTGTCTCTTTCCTGAAGGGCATTTCCCCCCAGACAATCAAAGTCTGCAAAGGCACAACTCAGCAGTCAGCAGAGACAGTGTTTAACTGTCTTAGACATCGAGTACAGCCCTTGGAGGAAGTCCCAGTCCCATTCAGAAGGGGCTCTTCTGTTTCACAAGGGCTCAGCTGAAGTTTCCATTTGATGTTACTACATTCAAGAGAACTACCTCTGCAAGGCAGATTTTAAGTGACAGGAGCAGTTTGTTTATTTCAAATGTCAAGATTTCAGAGATACTAGGATCAGGTGTAAACCAGGTACAGATGTCTACTCTTTTTTGTGCTAAAGACTTCAAGATACTGCAGTAGCTGTATCTGGTTAATTTTGTCACTGAAATCTAAAGTTGACAAAGGACTAAAGGTATTTGCTCTGGGGAGGCAGCAGTAAACCCAAGCTAGTGATGACCAGTAAGATAGATGACCTCTCCTTACTGATTTCCCCTTTGGTACCTAGAGCTTTCAATAACCTTTCAAAAGAAAATCTTTCAGCCTATTCTCAGCTGTGTCAAGTAGAATTAAGCAAAATGGTGAATGTCCAAATACTTTGACTGAACACTCAGAGTGAAGCACAGGTCAGCCCACAGGGGGTAGGAGCAGAAAGCCAGAGAATCCCAAGAGGAAGGTGAATCTTAGAGTGGGAAGTCAGGGCTTTCAGGCCCAGGCAGTTGGCTGGCTTGGAGATTCCTGCCCCCGCAGCGAGCCGTGGGGGATCTGGGCTAGATTCTGTCAGGCTGGCCATCTGGTTCCCCTGCAGCATTAATACACTGGAGAATGTTATGCCACGGATCCATCACGGGGGGTGAGGGTAAGAGTTATGAAGATTCAGGTGTTAAAAGGTGAGGCAAGACTTCATAGAGAAGGGACATCTGAGGACAAACGGGGTTTAAACACGCAAGGATTCAAGCTCTTTATAAGAGGGCAATCCAGCACTGAGATGACAGTTACAGGACCCAGTAATCAATCAGTGTTCCAAAGGCAATCACTTCATGAGCAGAAAATAAAAGGAGGGCCTGGGTGGCAGTGCTACTTCCAGTTTAGAGTACAAGGAGCTCTTCCAACCCCTCCTCTGGCAAAACAAGCAAAGCTGGCAAGGCCTACTTTTAGAAAGAACCATCATATGAAGTCTCTGAAAATCGTCTTACGGGCATATGACAAACACAAAAACATCCATTCAAGGGAAATTATCAGACTCCTCAGGAACAGCAAGCATCTGTGGCATCTGAGCCATGGCCCACACACTCCCTTCTCTTTACCTCATGTTGGCCTGATAAGAGCACACCTCAGAGAGGCGTGGCCGAGAGGGCTCCCTCTCCCAATTGTCAGCTGCCTCACCTCACAGGAAAGAGACTACCGGCATTTCCAAGAATACCAAGAATACCAAGCCTCAGTCACCCTAGCATTGGGGGAAACTAGGAAGACAAGAAGCTGCTGTGCTACCTAGCAGCTGTGAAAGTGGCAGCTCAGAGATTGTGCCCAAGGGGAAGGGGTCGTCTACAAGGAAAGAGAACTCGAAGCTCTGGCCAAGAAACTGACTTGATTTGAAACACTGTGTGGCAGTTTGAACCTAAGTGTATTCTAAGAAACAATAGCTCCTCTTCACTGTGAGCAATGCATAAAACCACAGCTACCTAGTTTACCAGAGAGAAAGAGACTTGAGGAAGGGCCTTCCTGGGGTCAGAAAGAACCGAAGACTAACCTCAAAAGCTCTTCCTGGGAAGGCAGTGAAAAAAGACGCCTTAGAAGTCTATCAGCACATCTAGGCAACAACTACAGGCAGAATCGGTCTGAGGCCCTATTTTAAAACTCTGGAGGGGCTGGGGAGATAGCTCAGTTGAATAAGCGTTTGCCTAGCAAGCTCAAGAGCCTGAGTTCAATCCCCGGCTCTGCCAAAAAAATAAAATAAAATAAAATTCTGGAGCCTGTTGAAAGCTTGTAAGTCCAGGAAGAGGCTCTGTGGGTTACTGAAGCTAATGTTAGTACGTTTTAACTGTTATCACAGTAGCAGGTACCCTTCTGCCATCCACACTGCCATCCACACTGCACAGCAGGAACACAGGAAGACATGTGTTCCTGGGGCAGTGCACACACACCTTGCAAAATCCAAGGTAGGCAGAAAGGAGCCTGCTCCCCAAAAGTCAGAAGTCTATACTCTGATTGCTGGTCTCTGCTTCTGATGACAGACTACAATATAATGGACACGGCTATAAGATCTTTACCCATTGTGCAAGCAAACCCTTCCCATTTTGTGACATTTGCCAGTCACAGTATTTCTCTACAGTGCCTGGAATAAGTAAATATAGGCAACAAAAAGTAAATTAGTAGTGCCTAGAACTGGGAAATATGGGGCCTTTGGAGGTGTGAAGGCTAAGCAGTGTGAGGTTTCCTTGGGAGATAATGAAAATATTCTAAAATAGATTGTCATTATGGTTGTATAGTTCTGTGAATACACACCAAGGCACTGAATCTGACACTTCAAACAGATGGAATGTAGGGTATCTGAACGTGTTGATCAAGCTGTTTTTTAAACATTTGTGAAGAGGAAAATCAGAAGATACGGAGCCTGTTGTAGGGATCCAGATAAGAGATGGAAACGTGGTGCTGAAGAGCAAGAGTGGGAAACAAGAGGCAGGACAGATGCTGGTCTTGGGGGAAACAGAAGATTAGCCAGGAGAAATAGTGGCTGCAGAACTGAAAAGCCTACTCTTAAAAGATTTAAGGTCAGTAAGCTATAAGGCTATTGTACAACATGGTAATTATAGTTAACGACAATGTGGTGTGCACTTGAAAATTGCTGAGAGAGATTTTAAGTGACCACACACTCAATGTTGGGCAATGCGTATTAGTCATTCTACGAAGTAGTACACATCAAACATTACAGTATGCATTATAAATATATACAAATAAGTCAGTAAAAATAAGCTACAAGAAGCTTGGCAACTGCTTCTAAACAGAGCCTTGTTTGAAGTGTAAGAAAAGGCCTGTCCTGCATACACTAATAACCTCTTGCATGTAAGAGAATTCAGCACACAGTTAGTACTAATAGAAAGAGGAGAGGGCAGTGTGCATCACAGAAAAGAGAAAGGTTGGCCTTCCTGAGGAAAACAGGAAAGTTTGCTGCCTGAGGCAGGATGCCCATGAATCCACTCACCAAATATTTTGTGTCCACTCTGATCCACACTCTGAACACCCAGTATCAGAACTGCCATCATATTGCTTTTGGTCTGTTGGAGCAGGAACAAACAGGACAGGTATGAAAGCTGTGGGATAGAATATCCTGTAGTGCTGAGGGCTCTGGGCAACAGGAAGCCAGGTAAGAACATATGCTGGAGTGACCTTACACGTGACACTGACTGTTCAGATGTGCGTGTGAGGAGCTGCAATCTGAACACCATGAAATGTGGCCGGGGAGACCACGAGGGGCAGGAAGCCAGCATCTCAGCCAGGGTTGCTCAAGGCAGAAATGAATCTGACAACCTAAGGATGATGCAGGAAGGCCAGTGGGAAGTAGGTGGCAGGTAGAGAATGAGGCCTATAGCTGAAGAAGCCCACAGGGACCTATCACCCACTAGGTCTTTGGCTTGCCACAGTAAAAAGAGTACAGTAAAGGCGTGGAGTTTATGGTGAACATAATGGGAAGCCAAGGGAAAGTTTTAAACAAGGAGTGACACCATCTCATTTGCATTATAAAAAGAGGGGTAGAGAATGGGGTTTGCTGAGTAAGTGTGGAAGCAGGATATTACACGCTGAGTTGTGTCCACACCCCACAAAGGCTTGCCAAAGTCCTAAATCCTAGCATTTGTGAATGCGGCATTATTTGGAAATTGGTTCTTTACAGATCTGATTGAATTAAAATGAGGTCATTATTAGGATGAGCCCAAATCCAGCATGACCAATGTCCTTGTAAGAAAGGGGACGTTTGGGAGGATGTCACATAAAGACAGAGACAAGAGATGTCCACGTGAAGTTAGGGTCAGAGATCAGAGTTACACAGCTTCAAGCCCTGGGAAGTCAGGGCCCACCTGAAGCTTGTGGAAAGAAGGAAAGATCCTCCCTCAGAGATTTCAGAGCAAACGCAATCCTATCATCATCTTCATTCTGGATTTCTAGTGTCTAAAACTGTGAAACAGTAGATTTCTATTGTTAAGTCTCTCAGTTTGTGGCATTCTGTTAGCACAAAGTGTAAGGAAGGCACTAAGGCAGTTATTGTAGAGAACCAAACAAAAAGAGCAGGTCCTCAGACAGTGAAGTAGCAAGCCAAGGCCTTGTTCCCAATGGATTTCAAAAGCAGAACTGACAGGAATTGCTGACACATCAGGCTTGAGGGTCAGATGTAAAATAGGAATTAGTCACCCAGGAATATGATTGAGGAACATTTTGTGAGCAACTCCCAGACACACCAAGGCCTTTAAATTGAGAATGTGCAAGTAAAGATGAAATTGATGTAGTCATTTAAGGTGATAAGGAACAGGGAGGTACACCCGAGGATGAACAGGCACGAGTAACTGCTTCTTTCTGGGGAGAAGTATTAAGAAACCAGAATACAGGGCTGGGGAGATAGCTCAGTGGGCTAAGTCCCTGCTTGACAAGCACAGGGACCCGAGCTCGATCCCCAGTACCACATGCTATGCTAGCCACAGAACCCAGGGCGTATTGTGCTGGCTACTGAAACCAGGCATGGCTGTGCACACCTGTAATCCCAGTGCTGGGGAGTATGAGACAGGAGGATGAGTCTGATTTGCATAGTGAGACACTGTACCAAATAAATAAATAAATAATTAAAAATAATTTTTTTAAAAAGAAGCCATAGTACACTTAAAATATGTTGGCATGTTAGCTCTAGGTAATTAGGCACATCCTGGCGTCTTGGGGACACCCACTAGCAACACCAAGAGTAGTTGGACAGAGTATAATCACCCTGTGATTCTGAGGCAGCCAGAGGATGAGGGTTATGGATGGGGAGGGTCATAGCACAGGGACCATGGCAACCACGCATCACCTAGCTCAAGAGAAGGCAGCCCTTGGCCATGCCAGGACATTTAATCCAAAGAAGATTCAGGCAGATCTTGCTTCCTGAAAGATAACTGGAATTTTTTTTCTTTTTTCCTTTTTGGTGGTAGTGTGATGTGGAGGGGTTTCTGCGAAGAGCAGGCAAAGCCTATCAGCTGTTGAGCACTTGCTACCTGTTAACATTGTACTGTTCATTACATTAGTTAAGTTATTACCCCCTACCACAAGCCTGCCAGTGGGGTAAACTTCCCCCATTTACACAGATGGGGAAATTTAGGCTCAGAGAAATCTAAGGCTGTGGATTGCACATCCGGGAATATTTTGCTAAAACCTTGGACCTTTCCATTATGTTATATGATGTCTAACTTTCTTACTGCTGAGATTAAAAACTGACCCACAACTAAGGAGGACAAATTTGGTTTGGCTCACACTGAGTGGAGGCTTTGTCCCGGGTCAGCTGGATCCAAGGCAGGATGACATGGCCAAGGAAAAGTGGCCTCATGGCCTCATGGCAGGAAGCAGAGAGAGCACAAGAGCGGAGCTGATGGCAGATACCTCCAGGCTCATGACCCATCTGCTCTGACCAGGCTGCACCTCCAACTGCAAAGGTAGCTCTGTCTGAAGAGTGTCACACTCTGTACTTTAATCACCTCTCCACAGTCCCACTTACCAGTGCATGAAGCTTTGGAGGGACACCTCATTGTAAATCATACCAGTGAAATCCTCTTTCTTATTATTCAAAGTGCAGCTCATGGACTGGTGGGCCTGAGTACTTATTCAAAGCCATGCATACCCAGGCTGACTGGGACATACTTTGCACAGGTAACTGGAGGACACACTAGAGCATGCAAAGCATCTCTCTGCTTGGTCTCAAAAGGCATTTGATAAATATCCACCCCAGAGTTCAACTTCCTTGTTCTAGGCTATCAGACTGTCTCACGCTCCCCATTTTCTGCTGCTAACCCCACAGGCCTTCCCCTTGAAGCCTGCCCAGAGTGCCTCTGGGGCTGGGGAAGGAACCCACTCAATGGGGGCTGTCTATCAAGAGAGGCACTGAGGATTCCATTTCTATTTAAATATGGTAGTGTGTGAATTCAGCAAAATAATCCAATATAGTCCAGTAGTCCATAATAGTAGTGGGTTATCCATAGGACTGGCAATGTCAGAAGTTGTTGACTTGGGTCTTTTACAGCTCAGTGTATTAATATGGCTTTACTTTTTATAAAAGTTTTTATATCTCTGAGAAAACTAAACAAAAAGGGATACAAATGAGGGACCAAAGCCAGGCATGGTGGTGCATGCCTGTAATCCCAGTACCCAGGAGGCTGAGGCAGGAGGATTGTTGTGAGTTCGAGACCAGCCTGAGCTACAGAGTGAGCTTAAGGCCAGCCTGAACTGCATAGTGAGACCCTGTCTCAAAAAGACAAAAAAAAAGAAAAAGACAAAAAAAAAAAGAAATGAGGGACCATTTTGTATCTGTATATACAAAATAGTTAGGAGAGATATACAGCTACTTTCTCTTAATTCAATGAGAAAAAAGATTTGTACTAATAGTGTTTGAACAGGACATCATGTCTGCATGCTGTACTATGAATAACCACTACGAAGACAACAATATGCAATGTATTAATTATTGAAACTGTCCTACTAATCGGTTTTGAAACTATCTAATTGCTATTTGTTTCTAAATAAAATTAATTTTAAAAAAAGAGGCACTGGGGTTGAAGGAAAGCACTGCCAGTTAGAGGTAACAGATATAGACAGCAGCAGTGTCGCAGCTGAGTACTCAGCCAGTCCTGCTCCCGCTCCTTGGTAAGTAGGGTGTTGGGGCCCCTGCTGTGTGCTCCCCTTTCTTTCTTGAACCTTCCATGCCTGCAGTTATTCCTTGCACACAGCAGGTGTGTGGTTCACATTTGTTGACAAAGCTGACTCTAATAGGTGGAAGGGTGTGCAAAGAGACAGAGGCCCATCAAGAGGGGTAAACTGAAACTGAAGATAAGAATTGCTCCTTTGCCTGGGGAAGCCCTGCTAGTCTACTCCAACTCACCGCTTTCCAACACTTACTATAATGCATGCAATGACTTCAAGAGCTCTTAGTCTTCCCAAATTCCTTACCATGAGTACTAGCTAGTACGCCAGCACTCCACTTTCTTGCACTAAGCTGGTCCTTGCATTGACTATGATTACTGCTGGAGCTGTCTGGGCACTTGGCTCTGAGCTCTAATGCGCAATGGGCAGCTGAACCTCAGGAAAAACACTTTCTGGAGCAGATCTGGGCCTGGGCATCAAACCTTCTCCACTTCCAACCCCCAGATTCAACTTCCATTTGCTGTGTGCCCCTGCCAGCTGCCTCTGAGACTCTGCCCACCTCTGAATGGAAGTGTGGCCAGCAGCCTGTGAGCTATGGAGCAGAGCTTCCATCTTGGGGGGTGCCTGGAGTGAAGCCTCGACTTGTTGACCAATGAGAAGAAGCCAAGAGAGTGAAGAGCTGCAGAGCCTCAGGCTCAGCCCACCCCTTCACTGTAGAGCACTGCCCCTGTAATTGGAGCCCGACAGCCTGTCTGAATCCCTGCCTGGGAGAGCCCAGGTGTGAGAGTGCTCTACCCCAGGCCAGTGTGCACAGTGCAGGCTTGACTCTCCAAATTGCACCTGAACTCTGAGTCCAGCTCCAGCTGCAGTCTGTGGGATTGACTCTTTTTGGAGCCCAAATTCTAAACTCAGCCATTTGGGCTTACGTATGTTTGTAGAGCTGACCCTCCCTGTCAGCAGGTTCTGAATCCATGGATTCCAGCAACCATTTGACCTAAAATTTTGTGTGTGCTGTGCATGTATAGACTCTTTTTTCCTGTCATTATTACTTCAATAATATAGTATAACTATTCACCTGACATTTATATTTTAGTTGGTATCATTAGTAATCTGGAGTTAATTTTAAATATATAAGAATGAGCCCAAGTTATTGTTGGGAGCCACAGGTTATAAATTGAGTCTCAGGGAGGTCTGAGGCTATCCTTGGGCTATCCTTTGAGCAAGAATGGTCCTTGCTCCTTGCTTTCTCCCCCCCCCCAACCAGGAATTGAACTCAGACCCTTGCGCTTGCCAGGGAAGCGCTTATTCTACTGAGCCATCACCCCGGCACCATTTCTTTCTTCTTGTCACGTGACACCATGATGCCCACAGGGCAAGGTAAGACCTGCTGGCAATAAGGCACCTGCAGAAACTGCAGTTTCCTTATTGCTCGCTGTCTGTCCTTGCAAGAAGGCTTTGCTCTTGTTATCACCGTAGAGGTCTGTAAGTGCCATAGTTGCTGTCCATTACCGTTTTCAGAAACACCCACTCCCTTTTCCACTGCTCTTGACACATACTTAATCAATGAGTATTGGGGTTATGGGTGCCTCATGCTCCCCGTGAACAACTGGTCATCCCAGATCCCTGCTGCTGCATAGCTGTTTTATCATTCGCATTCTCCCTCCCTCCCTCCCTCCTTCCCTTCTCTCTCTCTCTCTCTTTCAAATTAATATATTTGGTACAGGGTCACCTAGGGGTGGGGCTGGTGCGGTGTGCAGGCACCGGGGATGGAATCGCTGTACCCTTTCTTGTCTAAGAAGGCGTTTAGTCCAGTGAGCTTTCTCGCCAGCCCTGCTATTTTCTCTTGCTCTTTGTTTTCTCCATGCACTGTGAAGCCTGGCAGGAGACTGGAGACCACTACAGAGGTTCCCCAGTAGGTAATATGCAAACGCTATGCCATTTAACACAAGGTACTTGTCCATCCACAGACTGTGGTGTCCGAGGGGCTCCTGGGACCACTTCCCTACAGATACTGAAGGACCACTGTGCATCATCCTCTGAGTCCTGGGCTTTCCCACAGCAAATGCTTATTGCTGAGGCCAGCAGTCTTCCCCCAACCATCTCCTGCCCAACTCAAAATCCACTGGATGGTAAAATCCATCCCTATTTAGGTGAGGGGAAGCTATAAGCTCTTCACAACTTCATCAGTTCATGCCCTCTGTTAGTCAATTTTCCATTGCTGTGAAAAATACCTAAGATAAAATTAACTTTAAAAGAAGAGTTCGTTTTGACTCATGAGTTCAGAAGTTTCCATCCGTGGTTGCTTGACCCTGTTGCTTTTGGGCCTGTGGCAACACAGTACATCATGGTTGAGGAAACTCACAGCAGCCCGGGCGAGAGAGACGTGGAAGGGGGTGGAGTCCCAGCATCCCCTGTTGGAGACCTCAAGTTGTGAATTGAGTCTTGGGAGTGTCTGTACTCCTCCTTGTCCTGCCCTTGAATCAGCATGAAATGGGAAACTCCCGGCTCTTTTCTGGTCACAGCTGGAATCCCTAGGGTTAGGAACTACTCTGGTGCTCATGGAGCAAGCAAGACCTACGGGAGAAGACAGCATCCAGAAACACGACAGCGTTCTCTTTGCCCCCATCTCATCCCTGTCCTTGTCTTTGCAAAAATGCTTTGTTCTTCTTACTAGCCCACCTTAGTCACCGTTACTGTTTCCAGAAACACCTACTGCCCTTCATTCGTCATCCTTGACTCTGATATAATGAATAAATACCAAGGTTTTGGGTAGATCGAGGCCTGTTGCTCCTAGAGAGTAACTGGCCATCCTAGACCCTGCTGTGCACCTCTAGTGTTGTTTCTTGCTCTTTTTTCCTTCTCCTACCATGTACCATGATCCAATTAGGAGACTGGGATCCACTGCAGGGGTGTCTAGTATATCCTCAATAGCCTAACTTCTTCCCATTGAGCCCCACCTTCTAAAGGTTCAATCACCTCCCAACTGTGCCACAGGGTGGCAACCAATTCATAACGTGAGAACCTTTGGGGGACACTTGATATCCCAATTACAGACCCTACTCAGGCAAATTTCAAATCATAACTGAGGATATCAGAAGTTATTTCCTTTGTGGGAGATGGAACTAGCTGAGGCAGGGAGATAGGATAGGAGCACTTTAGGCCCATGGTGCCACCTTGAAAGGTTCAAAGGGAAGAAGGGAGAAGGATTAAGCAGGAGGATCTGTTCCAAGTAAGAAATGAAGGGCACAGAACCAAGAGAAGGTGGATCAAGAGGAGGCTACAGAGTCTAATCCACAAGGCAGGTGGAAATCACACTATTAGTAAAAGTGCAGCCCAAGTAGTGGATAGAGAAGCACAATGGCTGAGAGAAATGGGCGGAATTAGGTATGCTGCCTACGTGATGATCTTGGCTGTATTCTTTACCACCTGGGTAAAGCTGGATGCATTAATTCTCCTCTCCAAGCTTCAGTTCTCTGTGACTGTCAACCTGTTGAAGAGGCTTTCAGTACTGCCTTCAGCCAGCAGCTGCCTCTGCTTTCTGCCCAGGCTGATGTGGTTTTCTTAGAGGTTCATGGTTCTGCCAACAGCTCTGCACTGAGGAGCAGCGGGGTGCTTCTTGGCCAGGATGTCCCAGTGCTATGGGGCAGAACCTTCTCCGAAGCAAGAGGGTGATGGCTCTGGAAGTTTAATGCCCCAGCAGCAGCTCCAACCATAGGCAGGCCAGAGCTGAGGGTCAGCTTGAGGATAGCAAACCTCCCCAGGTTGAGCAAAGAGCACTGGGGCACTCTCTGTGCTCCCGAGAATATGGGGGAGCCAGGCCTCTTGCTGGTGGCAGCACCCTCATGGTCTTTGAGCTATTCCCTTCCTTTCTATGCATGCCCACTACCCACAGACAGGCTCCAGCCCCATCTGTGTCCCTACTCTGTGTCTCAGGGAGCCACAACTAAGACAGTTGCTTGCCTTTTGAAGTAGTTGTACAGACTAGAGGAGGTAACACACACACAGGGTTTAGGAAAAAAGAGCATCCTAATTATGGAGAAAGAGAAGAGAATCCCAACACTGCTGTATGGTTTGACACTCACAGCTGGCTTCAGGATTATGAGAGCACCTGCAGTGCTCACAGCTGGGTCATGCACTTCTGCTGAATGTAAACGAACATGAACATCAGACGTGACCCCATGATACAGTGAGGCAAGAGCAAGGTTCCTGTGCAACCTACTTAATGCCAACCCTCCCGTCCTCCTCTCCTGTTCCCCTCCTCTTCTACTTCTGCCTCTTCACCAATCACACCCTTAGCCTCTTCCAGTTGGCCTTGTAGTAGATGAGATTCTTTCCCCCAATCATAGACTCCCCTGCCTTGCTGGCAGCATCCAGTCCACATCAAAGCCTCTGCATCCTTACCATTCCCCCCACAACTACTCAACCAAAGCCCAGTCCTTTCATACCTCCTTTGAGATGCCCTGGTTACAGAACGAGGCCTATTTCCCTCTTTCCTGCTCTACCCAGTATGCCAATCACTGGAACAAAAGACAGTCTTTGTGCATCAACCAAGCATGGCACTGGGAGACCCAAATCTCCAGTCCACTTCTTGGAAGGATAAGGCTTGAAGTGAGGAAGCATTGTGGTGAAAGGCATGGAAAAGGTGATTGGAAGTGATCAGTGGACTGCATATCTTCATGCCCTTCCATGGGATATAGGTTCAGAAAACTGTGGACTTTTGTTATGACTTCTTTGAGACAAGGTCTTGGTGTGTAGTTCAGACTGTTCTTGAACTTGTGGTGCTCCCGCGTTAGTCTTTCAAGTGCTGGGATTACAGGTGTGCACCTGCTCTACTGGATCTTTTGACACCTGTGCAAGCTCAGGTAAAGAGGCAGTGATTTTGACAAAATGGCCTTTATAGCCTGAATAGTAGTCTGGGAAACTGTTATCATCATAATTTACGTATCAGAAGTGCTAATAACATATAGCTCAGTTGTGTTACCTCTAGAATTTATGATTTTTAAAGCCAACTAAAAGTAAGTACATTTATTGTAACTGTGCTACTAACCTGTTTTGAAACTGTCTCATTGCTATTTGTTACTCAATAAAATCAATTTTTAAAAAAAGTAAGTATGGCCGGGCGTGGTGGCGCATGCCTGTAATCCCAGCACTCGGGAGGCTGAGGCAGGAGGATTGTTGTGAGTTTGAGACCAGCCTGAGCTACAAAGTGAGCTCGAGGCCAGCCTGAACTGCATAGTGAGACCCTGTCTCAAAAAGACAAAAAAAAAAAAAAAAGTAAGTATGCAATAGGAGGCACAGCAGCTCAGAACCACAGGTTAAAAGTAGAAAGGGTTGGTTCACGTAAACGAGACCATGCCAGCTGCGTCTGTGGGCTGGCAGTCATCAGAGTTTGGGTTCTGCTCTCCCATGGTGTCTTAGAGACTGAAGTCGTACTCTTTCAGTGCTGGTCACAGTCAAGGGTGGCTTTTAGGCCTTTAAGAGATGCTGTTTAGATGCAAAAGCTGCATATTTACGATTATAATCCCTTCTTTCAATAAATGTCCAGCAGAGAATTTTGGGCTATTGAATAAGTGCTTGGTGCTACCAGTGTTCTCAAAGATGTGCCTCACAGCCCCAGGAGGGACACCCAGGAGAAGGCAGCCTACTCCACTACAGACCTGCTCGGGTGTTTCACAAGTATGTACTGGCCACCTACTATGTACAGTGCTGAGCAGTGTGGTGCGGTGCCAGGCTGCAGACACATCTATCCAAACGTCATGATTCCCATTCCGGAGGACTTGATGATCTAGTCAGGTTGGAGAACACAGGCTTCCAGGAAGCACTTGGGTCAGTCAGGTGGCTTAAGGGGTACCGCCACTCACCTGTGGTGCTCGTTTCCCTGGGCTCTTGGGAGATGTGAAGTGTCAGTGACCACATTGCACTTATCAGAGAATTTATTTATGCTTTCATCTCAGTAAAAAGAAAACTCATGTTAAACATATTAGACATTCTTAAATATATTTAAGAATCTGTCCTGGAAACACATTCTGGACAATTTTATATGGTGATCAACTTTAATATCCTCAGTGATAAGTCATTTTGATATTTAAACCCTTGATATGTGGATTGAGAATGATACTTCAGCTTTGTGATCTTTTCTCAAAAACCCATATTCACAGTCAAACCAGGAGAAAAGCATCAAACCAAATTGCAAGATACTTTACAAAATACTGTTCAGCTCCGCCAAGGTCTTCCAAAAGAAGGAAAGTTTGAGAAACATCACAACAAAGAGTCATCCAAGGAAATGTGATGGGTAAATAGCATGCGGTGTTGCAGATGGGATTTCAGAACAGAAAAAAGGACATTAGGCAAAAATTAAGAAATCTGAAGAAAATACTGGGTTTAATTAATAATAACATACCAATATTTGTTCACTAATTGTGATTAATATCCCTTACTAAGCTAAGACACTAATTAGATTTTGGGTTTATGAGAAATGGGACATTATGGTACTGTCCCTGAGTTGGAGGCAAGACTGTGGCACACAGGCTCAACTCCAGGAAACTGAACTTGAAACTCAAGGCCCAACAGTCCCTATGTATGGCTAAAGATTTCATGTCTTTTTTTATATTTTAATAAAGTTACCCCAAGCTTTTTTGATTCATGCTAATAATTCAAATAAGGTCAAGTTACTTAATCAGGGTTCTCCAAAGAGACAGAAATCAACAAGAGACAAGTAAATGGATGATAGTAGATAGATGATAGATACATAGGATGAGAGAGATTTATTAAAGGAATTAAATCATGAAGATATGGAGGCTAAAATGTTCTGTGGTTGGCCGTGTGCGAGGTGGAGACCCAAGAACACAGGTACTGTGGCTCAGTCTGCGTTCAAAAGCCTTAGAACCAGGAAAACCAACCATGTCTCCATCTGAATCCAAAGGCCTGAAGACCTGAAGGACTGCTGGGACACAGTCCTGAGGCCAGAGAATCTGGAGTTCTGATTTGTGTGGATAGAGGGTGGCCTAGCTTCAGGAGCAAATTAGACCTTTCTCTACCTTTTTGCTCTAACCCTGCTACTGGCCAACTGGATGGTGTTGAACCACAGTGAAGATAGATCTTTCCCCCTCTGTCTGCTCGCTCTCTGGAAACGCCCTCACAGACACACCCAGAAGTAATCTTCACCAGCTCTTCGGATAGTCCTTAATCAAAGTCTGACACTAGCCATCACCCACCCTTATAATGCAAGACACAATACTTTGATTCCCTCATTCCTAGGAGAGGAATGAAATTCATCTCCTAGGTGTTAAAGGTCTATATTATTTTGTCTTATAGCACAGTGAAGAGAAGATGGGACACAGGTTTAATTTCTTCCTTTTACTTATCAGGTTTCAAAACAATGGCTTAATTTCCCCCAGTAATGACCAATTAGATTTGTTCTTGCTGTCCTTGCTATTTTGATATTGCTATGCACTCATGCATTTATATATATGTTTAGTGGGCATATAGCTCAGCTGCACAAGTACCTGCCTGTCAGGTACAAGGTCCTGAGTTTGATTCTAAGTACATTTATATATATATATATATATATATATATATATTTGATGCTGTTGTTATTAACCTCAATGATGTGCAGATTGTGCAGTCTTTAGTCATGCCTTGATGCTGCCCTACTGGCTAGTTTAAGACAAGACACCACAATATCACACTGGGAGGCCAATCTCCAGTGAATATACAGGTTGAAAATCCAAGAGAAATGCTTTCACCCTGTGAAAACATTTTATTTGCACATGCTTTGGAGACCAGAAAGCTTCTTAACCTAGCAAGAAGATTCCAAGTGTAGAGAGTAGGTCACACTGTGGAGCAGAGGCACATGTTCTCAGTTAGGATCACACTTAGACATACTTCACACCTCCTTTCACACAGATACTTCCAGTGACAGAGGCAAAATAGCTGGCAGTGAATTTTGCAATCAAGTAGTCATCCATCTTCCCAATTTCATTCTTGAACCCAATCACTGAGAATGTCTGATGTGGGGCTTTATTTTTGGTTAACACTCTCACTGATGTATAATTTACACATCACCAACTGAATGTCTGTCACCAACCAGAAGAATGAAAACATCTCCATTCATAAGGAAGTTTCCCAGTCATGTCTCGTCCCAGTAATTGTTCCACCCACCTTTTTGGATAGAGCTGCTGATTTGTTTTTATCACCACAGATGAGATTTGTTTGTTTTGGACTTAGAGTGAGTGGAACGAGACAGAATAAACCCTTTAATGTCTGGCGTCTTAGTCACAACAAAATGTTTTTGGGATTCATCTCTGTTGTTGTAGTTCATTCATTTTCAACACTGATCTGAAGCACATCATTATTTGTTAATTCTTTCACCAATTGATAGACATGTGGGTTATTGCTTGTGTTTGCCTCTTATAAATAAAACAGCTATAAACATTCAGGTGTAGTACAAATCTTTTTTTTTTTTTTTTTTTTTTTCGGAACCGGGGATTGAACTCAGGCCCTTGCGCTTCCAGGGAAGCGCTTATTTTACTGAGCCATCTCCCCGGCCCCATACAAATCTTTTTGTAGATGGAAGTTTTTATTGCTCTTGGGTGGAAATAGGTTATAAGTACTATGTGCTTAATGTTATGAAAAACTACCAAAAAAATTTACAAAGTCATCGCACTTTCTTTTGCTCTATTTGCCCTATATCCTCACCATCACTTGGCATTATCAGTCCTTTCAATTCCAGCTGCTACACTGAGAGTGGAGGTGATTTTTATTGTGATTTTAATATGCCTTACTCTCATGACTAATGCTGTTAAACATCTTTTTTGTTTTTATGTATTTAGCACAGGGCCCACAGGGTCTACAGGGGACTTGTAGTGATTATCGTGTTTTCAGTCACCCAAGTACTGGGATTACAGGCATGCACCACCATGTTCAGTCTCATTCACTGTCTCAGTGTGCCCAGGGACAGAGCTGGCATGAGAAGGCAGGGATTGAACCCTAGCCACTGTGCTTTGCCTAAGTAAGCTCTTTAGGCTGGCCCAAACATCTTTTTTTTTTTTTTTTTTTTTAAATTTTAGGACAGGGTCTAGAGGGTCTCACTATGTAGATCTGACTCACAGTGATCCACCTGTGTTCAGTTTCCAAGTGCTGGGATTACAGCCTTGAGCCACCACGCCCAGTACCAATTGTCATCTCAGCATGCCCTGGGATGGAATCCAGCTGCTGCGTCTGCCTAAGGTGCTTTAATCCACTGAGCTATTGACCACCCCCAAAGGTCTTTTTTGGGTGCTTATTAGCCAACTTTATATCTTATGAGTTGTCTAAGTCTTTGACTATTTGTTATTGGGTTTCTATTTTATCACTGTCTTGCAAAAAAGAATTTTTTTTTTGTATTCTGCATAGAAGTCCTTCATATAAAAATAATGTGAATACTCTCTCCTAACCCATAGTTATCTATTTTTTGTTTGATTTTTTCTTTTTTTTTTTTTTTTTTTTTTGTCCAGCACTGGGGACTGAACCTAGACCTCACATATGCTAGGCAATCTCTTTACCATGGAGCTGTGCCCCCAGCTGTGCTTAATTTTCCTACTTCATTTCTATCCTCCAGAGTCTTCATTCAGTTGTTAACCCAAGTTCAAACAGAATATGCCACTTTGTGAGGATGGAGTGTGGAGTGCTACTTGCTAAGCTGTCTGTACTACTGATCCCTCTGCTTCTCGTAATTCCTGAAGGCAAATGACACTCGCCACTTTGATTTGGTGGGGAAACCGAGTCTGAGCAGTCCCTTTCTCTCACTCAGTGAGTGGCTTCAAGCACTGGTGTTCAGTGCTGGCCGTGCGTTTGAGTCTCTGAGGTGCATGTGAGGTAAAAAGGACTGACGCTCAGGCTCCAGCTTGGAGAATTCAGATCTGATTGGTCTGGGAAGGAGCCCAGCCATGGGGATTTTTAGAAAGCTCTTCTGATGCTGAGTATCAGAATCTCTGTTTGAAAACGCAGTTAGCCCCTCCTCCTCCCCCAACCTCTCCCGCCTTGAGCTGCTCCAGGTTTGGCTCCTCATGCTCGCCCTACCTAATAGCTCAGAAAGAGTTAAATGACAGGCTGTTCCAGAGGCCATGTCTCGGTATCGTTTATAGGCTGTGCAGAGAAAGCACGCCTGGCTGACGCAGTTCTCACTGTGCAGGCTGGCGATGCTTTGGGTTTTAATTTAAGGAGCTCTTTCAAATCTGCTCTCTCCTCCACCCCCACCTTCCCAAGAGGCAGCATATCCAGACGTCAGTGCATGAAACCACGTCCAATTTGGGAGGCTGCTGCAATCTGGGGAAGCATCCAAGGTGTCCTTGCAGACAGGCAATCACCACTCGGAAATGACGACTGCAGAGGGCTTTCAGTGTCACATTCAGATCACTCTCTGGCTGGCAATTTCCAACTCACTGTCATTTAATGAGGCTTCCCTGCTCGGCACCAGGGAGGGGGGTGGGCTCCTTTTCAGTGAGCAGCCGAGAGCGGCTTTCAGAAGCTGAGCTGGGGTTCAGAAATGTCACCGTCTTTATCAGTGGGAAAGGAGAGGCAGCCAGGCAGAAACAGGTTTCTCTAAAAGAAGACCTTTGCTGGTCTTTCTCCCTGTGATGGGTAGAGCTCCTACTTAGGAGTTCCAAAGAGCTTCATTCCTTCTGGAATCAGAACCCTAGTCTCACTCAGTCAGGGGTAGCGGAAGGGAATTTAATGAATACTTCTATGGAGCATTGAAAATAACCATCAGTACTTGTCAGAAATACATAGAGTGTGCAAAATAACATCGGATATTTATTTCCTGGCCAACAAATTTTGGCAGAGCAGTATGTAAGAACTGCTGCAGGGAAACAAAATGATCTACATCAGAAAGCTCAGGCACTGTCTTTTGAACAACAGACACACTTGAATTTCAGGAGCACCCAAGCCAGGAGCCAAGGCATCTCCAGTAGTGATGGAGGCCTGAGTGCTACTCCTAGAGGAGTCCTTGGGACCCCAAAATCAGCACCACTGAAGATGTGGTAGGAATGCAGGTTCACAGGCCTGACTGATCTCTCTGCCCAGGCCCCAGCAATCTGTGTCTTGATCAGCCCCCCAGTTGATTCTGCCTGATGGACCTCAATGTTTGAGAACCACTGATTCAAGCTTGACTCTAGGGAATGACTCTTGGAAAATGCAAGCCTTATTGTGTCTAGCCATTTCTTCCCTACTATATAAAGAGATGGGGGTGGGGTTGGGTGGGTGGAGATGAGGGAGGCTGAGGATTCTGGTATCATGACAAAGCAGCCGCATGAAGAAGACTCGCCTTCTGTTTCAGAGGTGTGAGCTCTGGACACCTATCTGGGAAAGTTACTTGATGGGCTGGAGTAAGGAAAGTAAGGTGTTGAGCAGGAATACGTCAAGAATAGTCTGATCACAGGCTGGGGAGATAGCTGAGCGGTTTAACCTGGGTTCAACTAGTCCCAGGCTGGGCCTGCAAAGCCAGCCATGGCAACTAGGTGTGGTGATACTATAATCCCAACTATGGGGAGGCTGAAACAGGAGGATCACTATGAGTCTGAGCTGTGTAGTGAGACCCTGTACCAAATACATAAATTAAAAAAAAAAAAAAAGTCTTATTAGTCCACAGAAATACAGACCTCCTCTGGCCAGCCTAGAGCAGGCTGAATAGCAGCTCTACCTATAGCTGCCATATATGACCTGCCCAGTGAAGCAGGAGCTCCACCACACAAGAGTTTCACCCACTCTCAGAGCAAAGAAGAAATACAGAGAATGCCAGGGATGGAGCCCAGGGTAGATGAAAAGGAAAACATGCCCGATGTCAGGGTGTTTTAAGGGTTCCTGGGGTCTGTCTTAGTAAAGGATGATGAGATGTGTAGACACAGAAATGACTACTATGAAGGAAGAAGTTAGTGATTCCTATAGATCCCTGGGGTGGAAAATGTGATGTACAATCCAGGGGCGCAGGAGGCGGCACTGGGCATGGACAGGATAGGCAGAGAAGACATGCACCAGAAGGTCTATTGTGTTTTTTGTGGGAGGATGTGGGTGAGGCTGAGGAGGCACCTGCAGAGCTGGCTGGCTGGGATAATTCAGCTGCTCTGAGGCTCCAGGTTGTCTGGTTCCTGGTCGTGGTGCTGTGGGCAGGTGAAAGTGGCAGGGGCGCAGAAGTCCCCAGTACCCTTCTGTAGTACTCTCCAGGCCTAGGCCAATCTTGGCAGGGCCACAGCCTGTTTCCCTACAGAAAAGGCCCCCTCAGACCCAGGAGTGGTTGAGCGAGGCTGTGCATCCACCTATTCAGCTGACCCTACCACTTTGTAGCCATCTGTAACTCTTGCACCTTCTGGCACAGTAGTCCTCACTTGTATGTGACTACCAAGCCCTTGAGATGGAGTTGTTACAACCAAAGAATTGTTTTATTTTTCTAGCTTTCAAAAACATAAAATAAACTTGTAAGTTGAAGCAGTATTAAGCACAATCTTCCATTAAGATGTCTGGTGTGGGGAGTAGCTCCATGGCAGAGCGTTCATCTCACATGTGTGTGGGGCCCTGTGAGTATGCTCAAGGCCCTGGGAGGAGCTTAGTGCTCCTCATGACTTAGAACAGTGAAGTGGAACAGGCATCAAGAGATTCGATAAAGCTGTAGAGAAAAAATTCATGCTCGAGCAGTTTCCTGAAAGGGAAATTTGCTCTCATCCTTGCCACAGCCACGAGGCCTAAAAACAATCTGCAACATTTCCATGAAGCCATCAGAGCTTCTTCAGGACCCTCGGCTCCTTTTCCCCTGGCCCAGAGTCAAGGACCATCCAGGAGGGCCAGATCTGGGCTCTCAAGCCTGCTGTGTTTCCAGGAGGAGCAGCTTCCTCTGCAGTGTGTTCCTGTTTGGCTGCCAGCCCTGGAGAGCGTGTACCTCACAGATGTCCTTAAGCTTGGAGGTTCTGGGCACTGTGGTTGTAAATTAGTACAAGAGCTTTCTTGGCATGGGATCCAACAGCTCTGGCCCCGTTTTAGCTGTAGGAAAGTGTCTCAAGTTGATTGAGGGGAGAGGAGGATGGGGATGTAGAGGGCAAAGCTGTCCCCACTCACTCATGGAACCCTGAGATGGGCAGGGCAGCAGTAGACACCGAGGATAGGAGCGTGACCTGGTAGAACCCTGGGGAAAGGATGCCACAGCACACATCTGCACATGCTTTGGCCAGGGCTGTGAGAAGCACTGGCCTTTTTGTTGAGACAACTGGATGAGAATGACATTTTCCCGACTCACACCTTATATAAGACTAACTCAAAATGATCAATGATGTAGGTATAAGAGCTAAACACCATAAATATCTTACTAAAAAAAACCCACACAGGATCTTCATCACTTTGGATTTGGTGATGGATTCTAAGGCATGACACCAAAAGCATGAGCAAGAGCAGAAAAAATAAATAGAACTTTAAAATTAAAAAAGCTCTTGTGGAGGCTAGGGAAACAGCTCAGCAGTCCATGTGCCTATCTAGCAAGCACAAGGTTCCCAGTTTGATCCCTGGTACCACATGACATCCAAGCACATCGTGCTGGCCACAGAAACAGGGCATGGTAGCACACACCTGTAATCCCAGGACTGGGGAGGCTGAGACAGGAGGAACACTATGATTCTGAGCTGTGTAGTAAGACCTATACCAATACATACATAAAGAAAAGATTTTTTAAAAATGCTTTTGTGTATCCATATTATCAGGAAATGGAAACACACACACACAAACACACACACACACACAATCTACACTGAAAGGGAACTTCTCAAAAAGGAAACAATAACTGGGATGGGGAAAGGAAAAAATAATAATATAGCTAAGATAATTGTATTGCTAATTTCTATTTGTTTACTGAAATGAACAGTTAATGTTTATATTATCTGATCAAATTGCCTGTATCTGGTAATCTGAAAAACTACTATGAAGATAGCAATACAACAATCATTGTTAACTTTCTATCATGTTTTGAAATTGCCTTGCTTTTTGTCCTTTTCTGTGTGTCCCTTTTTGCTATTTAGTTGAGGTTTTGAAATTCTGTATCATTTTTGTTTTTTCTATTACTATCTTAAAAATTTAAAAAAAGTTACAGAATGGGCTGAAAACTTTACAAATTGTATAGCTCATAAAGATCTAGTCCTGGGAATATATCAGAAGGTCTTGCAGTTCATAAAAAGGCAAACAATCCACTTTTAAAAATGAGCAAAGGACTTGTCTGTACAAATTGCCAATGAGCACATTAAAAGACACTGAATTTCATTATTTAAGTGCAAATCAAACCCACAATGGCTGTCATTCTTTTAGGAAGGAAAATAAGTTTTGGTAAGGATATGGAGAAAATGGAAATCTTACACATTGTTGATAGGAATGTGAAATGACTTGTCTAATTAGAAAACCATATGGCACTTTCTGAAAGAGGCAGAATTATCCTACGATCTAGAAACTCTATTCCTAGTCATATGTCCACACTAAAAAAACCCAGGTATTTAAACAAATACATATTCACAGTAGCATCATTTACAATAGCCTAAAGGTAAAAACCCATAATGTCTATATATGAATCAATGCATAAATTGTGATGTTAACATACTATGTGATATTATACAGACATAAAAAGTAATGAAATACATACTATCACATGAATAAACCTTAAAAACATTATGCCAAATGAAAAAAAAAATCAACAGAAAAACTGGTACAAGGACAAGAGTGGCCCTTAAATATGTGAAAGGAATCTTTCATTGTAAGAGAAATTAAACTTATGTAGATACTATTTTTCTTGCTTCAGAGCTCTGTCAGTGACGGAGGATAACAATAGACAAATACTACTGGCAAAAGATGCCAGGGAGGGTGGTGGGCACCTATAATCCCAGCACTCAGGAGTCTGAGGCAGGAAGATCCCTGTGAGTTTAAGGCCAGCCTGAGTTACATAGTGAGCTCAAGGACAGCCTGAACTTTCATAGTAAGACCCTGTGTCAAAAAACAAATCAAAACCCTCCCAAATCTATTCCTATTCTGTTGATGCCTACCAAAATTGCAAATGCATGTATCCTCTAATTCAGTATCCTCATTTTGGGAGCTTCTTGGCTAGAAGTTCATCTTTTTGGCAAGCAATGAACATAGGCTAAATATGGCCTTGTTTTCACAAGGTTATATGATAAGAGCTGGGAGCCATTTTTTGAAAGTGATTGTCCAGGTACTGAATATGTAGATTTTTTTCTTATAATTATTCCCTATGTGGGTTTACATAGTACTTCGTGTATCAGTCTAGAGATGACAGAGCATGCAGGAGGACATGCAGAAATGATGTCCCTTATTTTCTGTAAGGGATTTGAGGAGCTAAGAATTTTGATGGTCACAGGGTTCTGTAATGCTTCCTATGGATGCAGAGAGATGACTTACAGAAGTTTCCACGTTGTTCTTGGTTTCAGGTACCCATTGAGTCTTAGACACATCCCCCAAGGATAAGGGGATGCCACTGTACTATAGTTATAAATATGCAAGTGCAAAGGGTCTCCTCACTGCTGATGGTCTAGGGACAACCTTCTGCGTTGGCAATGAGCATGAATTTAAAAAGTGCTGACACCACCACTCAGAGAAACAATTCTCTGAGCACGATGTTCTGGGAGTGATTTTGGGAATTCAGAATACTTGAGATGGGAAGGTGTGAGGCCTATTTAAGAACTGCTGAAGAAAATTTAAGCACATTTTATATCTGCAATGAGCTGCCAAAATAGAACGTCTGTATTTTTAAAAATTCTACAATCTCAATAGCTTCTTAAAAGGGCAGAAAGCATTTGTTACATGTAACTCTTTGTTCACATGATTTCTATTGGCCATGGAGCTTGCTCAGTGAGAGGAATTCTCTGTATTCCCTTGGAGCTAATGAGACTGGGCAAATAATTTAATTCCCTTGTTTTACAGCTAACAAAATAAATTCTTTTTTTGGGGAGGAGGGATCTTTTAAAAAAAATGTATTCCGTACAGGGTCTACAGGGTCTCACTACATAGATGAGACTTGTAGTGATTCTCCTGTTTTCAGCCTCCCACGTGCTGGGGTTACAGGCAGGTGCATTAGCATGTCCAGTCTCAATTGTTGTCTTGGTGTGCTCCAGGGGAGGGGCTGGCACAGCACACTGGGGATGGAACCCCAGTTGCTATGTCTGCCTAAGCAGGCACTTTAGTCTGCTGAGCTATCTGGCCAGCCCTACAAAATAAATTCTGAGCCTCTGAACAACATAACTTTTCCATTGTCCTAAACGCAAAACAGAACATTTGGTCTTTCCCAATCTTTTTTTTTTGGGCAACTGGGGATTGAACTCAGGCCCTTGAACTTGCCAGGGAAGCATTTATTCCACTGAGCCATCTCCCTGGTCCTGTCATTCTCAATCTTAGCTTCTGTAGTGAGCTTATGAACAAACAAAAACCAGGTGTTAATGAGTTGTGTCTATTGTCACCCTAAACCCTTATGCAGTTATGGGGTGGCTTCTGCAGTTTATGTTTGATTCTTGATCCAATGCTGGGATTGCAGCTGTGTTACACCCTTGCCCTGGGGTGGGTAATTTACATTACAATATAAGGAGAGTAGAGTCTAACCAGCAGCCACTCCCTTTGCTCTTTCCACTAATGACTATCCTCTGTCATGTGCCACTCTGCCTTGGAGCCAGTTGAATAGGGACTGAAACCTCCACTAACTTTGAGCTAAATAAACCTTTCTTCATTGTGGTTGTTAGGTATTTGTCCCAGCAATAAGAGAAGACTAACTAAGACCAACCAACTCACCATGCAAGCAAACACATAAAAGCACAAAATGCTGACATCTGGACTTTGAGAGCTTTTGATTCAATCAGCTTGGGATGTGTATTTTTAATATTGGGGATTGAAGCTGAATCTCCAGCCCTTTTGTAAGAAATCTTACAGGATCTAGTCCAGCTGCCCAGTTGAAGCTATGATTCTCCTGCCTCAGCCTTCCCAAGTGCTAGGATTATAGGCACACACTACCACTGGTTCACATATTTTTAAATGCTCTCCTAGGTGCTGACAGCCAGAAGCATGTATGGGCTAAGATTTGTCCTAAGGCTTTCTGACCTATGTTCTACCCTTTCAAAGTGTTGCTAATACCATCACCTGGATTTCTTTACCACCTCACTCCTCTGCTTCCTGCACAGCTAAGGGAAAGGAGACCCTCAGATTAGCAGATGCCAAGTGCCATCTCACTCTGTCCCCAACTCAGCCTGGCCACCCAGATGCTGAGGTTCTGCGGCTCACTCCTTCTCAACATTTGTTTCTACAAAAGTGTTGGTGCCAGGCACCAATCTTACCTGTCAACAGGACCTGCTCAACATTCATGATTTATAAAATAGCAGAATGTCTGCACTACAGTACCTTAAGTTGTCTTTTTAAAATGGGTGTTATGTGGAGACAAAACATGAACCTAAATCCTGAGATGGAAGAAGGCTGGAAGTGGCAGAATGGAGTTATCCAATTATAAGCATGTAGCAGGTACACATTTGACTTTTGTCTCCTGGCATTAATTTCCTTCCTCAAGTGTACCCAAAGCTAGACACTTGCTTCTACCATTTCAATACAGCAGACCAAAGCATTTGGCAACCATATGTAGTCTCTAGTTATTCAACTGGATGTACTGAACCATGTTGCAAAGGCCTGGTCTAATCAGATCAGGCTTTCCAGAAACCTCTGAAGATTCCAAGCAGCAGAAATGCTCTCTTTTGCTGGCACTGAAGCACACTGCTACGTATTCTATAGCTATAAGGGAATAGTGTTGCAATCCTAGGAGTTTAGAACCAGAGCCCTCACTGCTTGAGTCCCTAGACAAGAATGAAATCCAGGCAGCATCTTGATTTCAGTTGTGCTGGATTCCATAATTTACATTTGTGCTAAGCTTATACTAATTTTTTTACTCATCAATGTAACATATAATGTTCCATGCTGCGTGCAAGCTGGTATTCTACACTTTGGCTTCCCCTAACCTGGGCTCTTAGAGGTCACTGACTGAAACTCTATTCATTGCAGTGACAAGAGCACTTCATCCAAGTATTAGAAGCTGTAAGTGCAATGGAGTCCAGAGGCCCTGGGACAAATCACAGGCAGGTCAGTGTTTTCACTTACTCATGGTCAAAGATGCTCAACACTGATAAGTAGAAAATGTTACTGTTCTACAATGTGTTATTTATGAAATCAAGTTTGTATACTGGTGAATTTTATACTTAAGATTCCACTTACATATGCTAAAATTTAGACCTTTGCAATTAACTATCAGCAACATAAGTATGTATAAAGTAGTCCTTCCTTCAGACACACAAGAAAGGGAATTGTAGGGCACATAGAGGCTGACTTGTTACTGATCCTTTGAAATGGTGCTAGTAAGTCAATAGATACAATGCCACGAAAGGTAAGTGCTCTAGGAATCAAGGAAGCCACTTGGGGAGACGGTCCCTGGGATTTGGGGGTGGTGTGGCCAGAAGTTAAATTCCTATGGTGCTGAGCTGGAGGTTAGATCTTATGTAATTCTACCTATTCATTAAATAATACAAGTTCAGGGTTAAGAATAACAGAAAAGGGATATAAAACCCAGCTCAACAAATTCTCTTGCTACCATGCTGTTTTCCATCATTTCCTTATTTCTGCTCTTTCCCAAAGAATCTCTACATCTTGCAGCCATTGGTTGGCATTACTAGTTCACACAAGCTTAACTACATGATATAATAAATCCATTGTCAACCCTGACACTAATGCCCTTTAAAAAGCTGTAGAGAGGTTGGGGAGATAGCACAGTAGAATAAGTGCTTGCCTGGCAAGCACAGAGGCCTCAGTTCAATCCCCCATTCAGCCAAAAATAAACAAACAAACAAATAAATAAATAAAGTAAAAAAAAAAAAAAGCACTGAGTCCTACACCAATGTCATTAACTTCCTTGGCAAGCAAGCAATCAGTAGAGACCACTGAATACTTCTGTCAGCCTGGAGTAGACTCCTTCAGTTTCACAAACGTGCTGATCTTACAGATAGTGAAACTGAGGTCTCAAAAAGGGTAACCTCTGCCAAATCCTGGCCCAGGTTCTCCTCCCATTGTCTTGTGCTGATTTAAGTTTTGTAGCACTAACTGGCTAGCTGAATAGACAAGAGGAGAAACTGGTTTGGGTTTGCTTGGAGGTTGGCTAAGAACCACAACATTTAACATACTCAGCATGGTGGTGTAAGGCTTTTTTTTTTTTTTTTTTTTTGGTGGAATCTGGGATTGTACTCAGGCCCTTGGCAAGCACTTATTCTACTGAGTTATCTCCCTGGCCCCAAGGCTATCTTCTAAAGTGAATTTAAACTGCAAGGATGTTTCTTTTTTTTGGCAGAACCAAGGACTGAACTCAGATCCCTGCACTTGCTAGGGAAGCGCTTATTCCACTGAGCCATCTCCCTGGCCCCTAAACTAGAAGAATGTTGTCAACAAGTGCACAGAGAAGCACAAGACCTTCTATCGAGACCTTTTCCATGTTAAAGATGGGAGGTAGTGATTGAAGTGTGGTTACTATCCAAGTTTAATTCCTGCTTTGATAATTTACTAGTTACATTACACAGGGTGCATTACTTCTCTGATCTGTAAAATGGGAAAACACTACAACTTCACATAATTGGTGGTAGAAAAAGTCACTTGAGCAATCTACATGCTCCAGGAGCTCTGGTGAGAAACACTGAGTTTATTTCTTTTCTTTTTTTGGGGGGTGGGGTGGGGTGGAACCAGGGATTGAACTCAATCAGGCCCTTACGCTTGGCAGGGAAGCGCTTATTCCACTGAGCCATCTCCCCAGCCTCTACACCAAGTTTAATACAATACAGTATGCAGGATTACTTAAGATATCCTCATCTTTTACTTAAGTAGTTTGCCAAGTGAAAGGAAAATAATACACTTGTCACAAGTGTACTATTATTCATCAACAAAATTAGAGAAGTGTCTGAAATGTTAGTCCTTATTGTCCCACCTTCCATTGTCCCAAAAATTGTATTAGTAATAAAAAAAATACTGTGCACAGTTGCAAATACCATATTCTGTATTTTTAATAGCCAGAATATTATGTATAGATTTTGAAATATGTTCTCTGGTTATTAAAAAATGAACCCTTGGTTCCAAAAGGAATTACCTTCTCTGATAATTTAAACTAACCAACCAACCAACCCACCCACCCAATCTTCTATCCCTACCACCCGCCAAAGAAATACATTCTCAATATTTTAAAAGCCCCAAGTTCTAAAACTATTTCCTTAGAAAAATAAGATGGTACTACCCTGTGTATGCCCAGTACAAAAATAAATTATTCTTCAATTTAATAAATGAAACGATAAATTCAAACGAATGAAACACTGCTTCAGTTTTTTGAAAAGCTCAAGAAAAATGTGTATGCAAAGAAGTGAAGTGCTATCCATCAAACAGTTAAAACCACCAACAGAAGGAAGGCTTATTTTTTCTATTTTACTTCAAAAGAAACAAGTAAATTGGTCATCAGTCTTTGATCAATATTCTGGATTTGTCACCAGCTTCAGAAACTGTAAAATAGACAGTTCTTTTGTTTTACTTATTTATAACATATATATCACATAAGGCAAATTGCTTCATGCTTTACTTCAGTAAAATGGGGAAAACTTTGTGAAATTGGCACTAAAATTGTTTTAAGTCCTTAATAACAAGAAGATAACATCCAACTATAAGCAGAATGAACACAGTCATAATACATATCAAATCAAAATTATTTCCTTTATATATAATCAGCAATGAGTAACTCCAGAGGTAGTATGGTAGAAACGAGCATGGATCCTATCAGGTCACAACCAATGAGGAAATTAAAATTGTTTTTTTCTATGGTTTTGACCATAAGCTGCTTTACACATTTAGGACCTGAATAAAAGCCACTCTCAGCAGAAATCTTGGCCCACTGATTCAACTGACACAGCAATTTACAACTTTCAGGACTGCAGATATAAAAAGTATAAAATTATGTTAAGTTTGAAATGGTTTTATAATTGTATTCATTAAAAATATTTACATTTCCCATTACTTACTTGACAAAACCCCCTTGCAATATAATTCTACTCTAAACTCTTTATTTATAAAACGAGGCTCATTTATGAGATTTCAGTGACCGCTATACTGCAAATTACATTCTGTAAAATATTTTAAGAACTTTCCATATCAAAGGTAGTTTATATTGGATTATCTGAAACCCAATAGTGCCCACAGATGAGCTTCTTAAATTCTTTTCATTAATGCTTGGAAAGCATGGTGAAAATGAAAAGTGCTGTTAAGTGCTATCAATTCCCTTAAATTTTCATTTAAACTGTGTGCACATTGTGAAATAAACACATATGCAGCATGTCCATGTTTTGATATGTATTTTTTATTTCCCTGCAGTTTTCACTTATCAAGAACAAGTAACAGGGAAAGTTGTCTGAACTAGTGCATAAACAAACATTCTGAAACACCACTACACGTATCTAATTTACAAGAACCGTATAAAAAAAGTCACTAAAACACTACACTATGAAGGTGTCCAACACTTACAGTCAGACTTTTCCAACCCGTTACTTGCCTTGTAGCCACAGGAAAACTCTCCAAAATTGAAAAGACAATCTTGCCACAACCCTCCCCCCTCCCAACACCTGGGATGGCTCGATATCTAGACTTCCAATAATTATTGCAATGATATAATGCAATACATACCTGGTAAATATCATTTATGTGGTGTGTTACAGTTTTAAAGCCAGTTAAAATGCAGTCTTCAGATAAAATGTTATCCTTGAAAAATTTTCATATCTGCACAGTTTAAATGTGCTAGACACATAATTTTTCCTAGTCCATTTTTTCTGTGTAATTTTTTTATAAACTGGTATTATAAATAGAAATATACATTCAAAATATATGGAAAAGTGAGTTACTACATTAAATTTGCATGTATCGATCCATCCCTTTCCCCTGCACAGTAATAGAAAATACTATTTTGCCTTGAACTTCATATTTGACAGTGAAATGCCACTAAAGTATTTACCAAAAAGTCCATCTAGTCAAATTGTGAAACAAAATGAACCAAGTGAAAACTTTACAGTTCCTTTAGAAAAAAATTACAAGAATTTCATTTCCTAGCTATGAATCTTTTAACTTTTTAGACACAAAGTTGGATTTATTTTTACAAGATACAAAATGTAAACATGGCAAAATAAATAGTTAAAACAAGTGATGCAGGATCCCATTTCATGCTCATGATCCCATTAAAGAATTATTTTTTAAAATCCATTCAGTTGCAAATTCAAGTGCAAAAGCATGATGATGAATATCTACTATTCAAGTAACAGAAATAATATTGATGATACAAATAAACTATTTTACAAGGTAGTGATTTTCCCAATTTTACAAAATATACATCATATATGGATTTAACATCCAATATACTGTAGTCCATTTAGGTCCACTGTTACGCTCTGTGATCCACAGAGTGTCGCCTTTTGCATTCAGCTGGAATATGAATGACTGCACACCATCCACACAGGTCAAAGCCACATGTTTTAGGTTATGTCACTTCCATAGCTACTGTTGTCTCTGCTATTCCATTTAAACCCAATCTTTCTGGTTCATGGTTCTCTCTATAACAAGGCAAAGAGTAAAATAAATATTAATACTCTCTAGAACACATTACCATTAGTATTTATAGATGACATTCATATGTAACTACAACTGAACATGATTTCATGAGATCCTTCCCCATTTTTATCAGTTTTCAGAAAAGAATGAGGAAGCTTTCTTGAGTTCATCTTTCAGATAGGAATGAGGAAGTTTTCTTCAGGTAAAAAGTTTCATTAATTTCTAATTAGCTGATTGTAACTATTAAGAAAAAAACTGTTTCTTTAGCAGAAATTAATCACCAATTACTTATGCAATATAGAACAGGGGAATCCAAGATTCTTACAATAAATGGAGCACACACCATTCAAAGAGAATTATTATTACAAGTATAATACTTCTTAAACTATGCCCTACTAGAGCTTAATTCTCTAGGCTTAAGGTCACACACCACACAGAACAACTGTTTCTGATTTAGTATTCTCTTTGCATTAGTGTCACTGAAAGAAACAAACTCACTCTGAGATAAGGTAACAGATTTTGTTAATTCGAGAAATTTCTCAATTTTATTAACATATATGTAGAATAATTTTACTTTCTTTTTTGGTATAAGTCAAAAGAAAACACAAATTTTGATTTGAAACCAAAACTGTGCATAGAACTAGTAACATTTCTAATCTTCAAAAGGACTGCTCAAAGCCCAAAACAGTAACATAAGAATATCTGAAGCTTCTAAACTATATTCTCATTAATTTGCCATTTGACATTTTCTTGGTTACTTTTATTTTTAAATAATTCTGGCTGTGATTTAAGCATCCTACCTGGAACTTTAAACAAATAACTGAAGTAACAGGGCCTTATCCGCAAGATCAGTTCAAAACAAAGTCTATTAACAGACACTGCCTAAACAGTAAAAATATGGGCTTTTTCCTCCCACTGGATTGCCAGCACAAAGGGAGGGAATGATACTTGAAATACACACACACCTTGCTATGCTGCTGATGGCACTACTGGGAGTAACCTTTGGCACTCTGTCCATACTGGCAGCAACTGTGGCAAGTTTTAAGGCTGTTGGCGATGGTGCTGAAGTCCGTGTATTGATATGCACATTGACCGGAGAAACAACACTGACGTTATTGAGGTGCACTGCATTCGTCAGGCAGGAATTGTTCATGGGAAGTGTTTGAGGACTGCTTGTGCACAATGCTGGGATTAAGTGGTTTGTAGTAGTGTGGCCAACTGTCCTTACAAGTTGTACAGCTGAAATCCCTGGGCTGGATGATAAAGCCATATTGGTGGAGTACAATGTTTTAGAGGTTCCTAAAAAAAAAAAAAAAAAAGTACATTCTGTTAGTGGCATGGGACATTAAAAATAATTCTTTAAAAACCACGAGTTTAATAAAAACACACGCAAACATTCACATTCAAATAGAATACTAAGTTAACTTTCCAGCTAACAGCCTCTCCAAAGAGAACTGATGATCAGCAAGTATAAGGGACTCACTAGTTACATCACCAAGAATACCCTCTTGCTATGGTCTGTATAAAAAGGCTTTGCAGAGTATTCTGCTGCCTCTATTTGTGGCAACCTTGGGAGGAAAGTACAACGGTACAGATGGAAATGATAGCAAAGCTTCTCTAAGAACTTACAGATAAATGAATGTCAGTAAGAATCAGGATCATGGGTATGGCAAAACTGGAAAATCCTAGAGTGTGACAGGCAGTTGAAGGAATAGCAAGTCTCTGAAGACTAGGGTAGTAAAAAGCATAAAGGATCTCCTATCAACAGTATCTCATAAAAAATTGTCAGAGAAAATATGCCTACTAATATATACATATGAATGAGAAAGTAAACCTAAGTGAAACTTGTTTAACAGATGGTCCTGGATTCTTCACTTTTAATTAGTGCATAGATTTGTTAAAATATGAGGCAAACTACAGTCTATAGATGAAGCCAGAAATAGTAGAGTATTCCCACAGGTAGGTATATCCAGAGTATAGGAGAAAACAGTGAAGTCCAAAAAAGAATCAACCACATCTTCCCAAAGGTATTCTAAAGAGAACCGATTGCTTCTTATACACATTTTCACATGAAGATATCAAACCGAGCTAAACTGACTCACAACTTCAAACTAGTAAAGTACAATGTAGTAGACATACCTGAAGGCTGGACAACACCATTTATGTTGTTGTGGCCGGGGTTCTGTTCCTTGGCTCCCTCACTACGACTTGGAACAGGTGCACTGACCACTGCTGATGCAGCAAAGTGGGCACTGGCTGAGTCGAGTGTTTTAGACATGCAGTCAGAGGCGCTTGAGCCCTACAAAAAGGATAAAGTCAAATCCCTCAGTTTTTCCACATACAGTTTCACAAAAATGTTAAGGAATGGGGTGAACCCAAGAGGCACTGCTTTTTGAATCTTGAATAGTCACAAGTGTTTTAGATTAAGGAATCTAGGATTTCAGATATTTTTGGCATATATAGCAGGAAGCAACTAAAAACTAGCAACAATTATTTCTGAAAAAGAACCAGGATATTAAAAAACCCAAACCTTTAATGTTCTATTAATTTCCTACAAACACAGGTAAGTTAAGCAACCACCTCTTCCTTCTGTGTTAAACTGGTTACTTAAATCAACAGCTCTCTGGTCTGCTAGCCAGCCCTAGGCCTACTAGGAACTCACAGGAGTTAGTTGACAAGGTCCAGAGCCTCTGAAATTTTCATGGTGTTGGACTCAGAATCTTTAAGGGTGATGATGTACTGACCCTTTTACAATGAGCTGAACCACAATGGGCAGACCCTGGCCTAAGAGCTAACAGAACAACGATACCAAGGTGATTTGTCATTACCTTTGGAACACCTTTAGAATTATGAGCAAGAAGACTTAATGCAAAAGTTTATTCTTTTTAGATGGGTCAACTTTGAAACAATTTTTTAGTTTTATTCTTAGTAGCCTAAAATAACAGAAATTTATTTCTTATACAGTTCTGGAAACTAGAAGTTCACATTTAGTCTTAAAAGGTTCTCTTATCAGAGTACGGCAGTCCATTCCCATGGTTTCATTAAGTATTTTAATTTTTATCCTTAATGTTGTCTATGAACAACTTCCCATAGTAACATTTTTCTTTCTATAAAATATGTGATTCACAAAGCAAGGAACTGTACTGCCTCTATTCATAATTCAAACAATTATCTATTACCCTACATGGCATACCTACACACTACACAATACTTAACCCTACACCCTCCTATCACCCCACTATTTTTGGCTCTAGTACTCTTTTTTGAAATATTCAGACTAGTTAATAAACTAGTCACTTAAAATCATAAAAATTAATTTAAGAAAAATTTGGGTTAGATTCTTTTGTTCCTTTTTTATTTTATTATTATTTTTTGTGGTACCAGGAATCAAACTTGGGACCTTGTACTTGCCAGACAGGCACTTATTCTGGGTTAGATTCTTAAAGAATGGTAATCAAAAGTTATTTTCTGTAACTTGACTGGAATAATTACATACTTACAAAAGAGAGAGAGAGAGAGAGAGAGAGAGAGAGAGAGAGGAGCACCATAATCATGGCAGTTTTACCTGTGCTTTTGGATGTGTCTGTTGCGAGGAATGCTGAGATTGCTGTTTCTGCTGAAGCTGAGCAAGTTGCTGCCTTTGCATTTGAACCAACTGCTGTTGATGTGTCTGAAACTGTTCTTCTGTGATGCCCCCTGTTACTGAAGGATAAATAAGTATGTTTTAAAGTATTTTTAGTAACATGAGAACATGATGTTCACTTCTTCCACAACTAAATCACAATATACACCAGGAAAACAAAACAAACTAAGGTATGGCGTATGCTGATGATATGCATGACTGCCTTGATATCACATCCTACATATGTCCTATATGCAGTTTTCATTGTTCTACCATGAGGATACTGAGACTCAGTGTCCTTTAAATCACTCTTGATTATCTACAGTATGATGGCTATATAGTAAGACAAAACTGAATTTGTTAATATAAATAATGACAGCTAAGTTATAGCTGGCTTTCATATGACACTGAAGTGAAAACACCCTTTGATTGTAAATCAGAGTAGAGAATAAAGATGTTCATCTAACATAACTATAAGCCATAGTTCAGCCAATAGACTCAATCAATGCTTAAAATAAAACCAATTTACAAAAAACTCTACTACTTAGAGGCAATCAATTTTGCTCTGATCAAGTATACTAAAAAGTTTTATGGGGCAGGGAGATAGCTCAGTAGAATAAACGCTTGTCTGGCAAGCATAAGGGCCTGACTTCAATCCCCAGTTCTGCCAAAAAAATTTTTTTCTTAACTGATTCAAAATATCAGCCACTAAAAATTATAGCAACCATTTTTCACAAAGAAACAAGATTTACTGATATTTAAGTAGATTACTGACAAACTGATTTTGGGGACACAGAGCTATTTCCATAGAGATTAGTACTTTTCTTCAACATTAGAGAATGACAACTCAGGGCCTTGACAATACAACTCTATCACTGTGCTACATTTCCCAGCCTTCTTTCTAAGACTGTCAATAGACTTGTGATCCTCCTGCCTCAATCTCTGAAGCAACTAAGATTATCATGTCCAGTAAAGTCTGCACATTTTTAGAGTCATGAAATAAATCATATCAATCATTCTACTCCCTCCCCACCCTGTATTAGAGACTGAAGCCAGAGCCTTATGGTGCTCTACCAGTGAGACACATCCTCAATTCTTTTTATTGCTTTCTTTCTTCTCTACTATTTAAGTAAACAAGTATTTACACTCTTCTATGGTACAGTACTGCATCAAGTTACAGTAAGAACAGTGAAAAATAAATTAAGAAGACCCTTGCTACAAAAAAGTCCTACAGTGTAGTTGGGAAGAAAAGGAAATATATATAATGGATCAATCCTCTGAGATGAAGACAAAATTGGGTCACATGAAGGAAAATGGATACAACTGGATGCAATTATTTAACCATAATGTTAAATGAAATAAATCAAGACCCAAATTGTAAAGAACAAAACAGAAGATGGATAATAGGAAGTAGGGAGACAAAGCCTTCTCAAATAGAAAGGGGATCAAGAGCTAGAGGAAGGAGGAACAGTAGGGAAGGAAAAGAGATGCCAAAAGGAATTAAGGTGTGTTGTATATATATACCACCAATTCACCACAAGGAATACAAATATTATGTTCTAAAAAAAAAAAAAAATACCAGCAAGTTTTATATGCATTTGAGTGATCTAGTCAATAGGATCTACATGGGTTTATATTACAGACTATACTCGAAATCTACGTCAATTATTCCTCCCAAAGATTTTTAGTAGCATCACAAATGAAAAACTTAAAATAAATTTTATGATAAGTGAGACACATTACAAGTTATGCCTAGTGAAAGTCTATTTTCTATCTTTAAAATCAAATGAAAATGCAAAATATTCATGAATTTCTAGATGTTTGAAAACCACGGGGAAGAGACAATCAATCAGCTTATTACACACAAAGGTAGGAAGGAAAATCTTATAAATAAATAAAACTCTTAAATGAGCCAAGGTGACCATTTCAAAAGAAATTGACTTGGAATCTGGTATTCATAAAATCCTTAAATCTAGTACTGTTTGCCCTGTGCTGAACTTCTTATGTACTTGTGGAAAGGTGAGATTCAGAGTCGCTAACTTTGCAGAACAGGTTAAGGAGAACAGCTATTTCAAAGTGGAAATGAGAATGAAAGCTTTTTTCTTTTGAAAATCTTGTAAGGCAGTTGATAAAATCTTACTAATTCATAATAAAACACAGGCTGAACATCCCTAGTTGGAAATGCTCCAAATACAAAACTTCCTGACCACACAACAGTTTTAGACTTTAGAGCATTTTGAATTTTTGATTTTTAGATTAGGGATATTTAATCAGCAAAATGCACACCAATATTTCAAAATCTTGCACTCAGAAATCTGAAATACTTCTGATCATTTTAGATCAAAGGGACACAATCCATATGTATCAAAATTATTTTAAAAAATTACATTTTTAAAACAAAACACTTGAGGGTTCATAGTTCGTGGCTAACACAGTATTGCTAACTAGATGATCATCTACGTATGTATTACAAAGGGATGCTGGTAAAACTACGTGCTTCTTAGATCCTACATTTGATCTAGCTTGTTGAGTCCATTCATTTGCTCAGAAATTCATCCTTTTCTCCTTACAGAAACTTATAAAATTCCTACCCAGTTTCAATTCAAATTATTCAGATTAATGATTAGTGTTTCTCAATCATTTTAAAATTTAAGCAGATTTAGACACCAAATCTCTAATCTTTGATCTTCTTTCTGGTTGAAAATCATGGACACAAAATTCTCTAGAGTAGATATCCTTTAAAAACTGTATTCACTTTTCAAAAAATTTTTCCTCCAATCTTCAACTTAAAACATTATTATATCCATTCTTGACATTTATAACTTTTCTTTACTATTAAGGTGTTTTGTATTTGAAACAAGTGCTGGTTTTCATCCACAACTTTCTAGATCACTACCTTCAACTCTCCAGTAAAAACAGCAAACAGTAATCATGACCAAAAAATCAGAACACATACAAACACCCTTTTTTAGGGTAAAGGGAAAGTGATAAAAGTTTTATGGCACAGATGCAATACTGAACTACCATTTTCAATAATGGTAAAAGATAAAAATGTGATTAAAAAGCACTCTCTATACTAATTCTTTTTCCTTTCTTAACTTACTGAAATAATTTTTTTTTTTTTGAGGAAAAGGATGTGTTTTCTAAAAAATTAATTTTAATATGAAAGAAATCGCACTGTTTCAAAATAGGTTAGTAGGACAGTTATAAATAAACATTGCATATTGTTGTCTTCACAGTATTTAGAGTACAAGATGCAGACGGGATATCTTGTCTGAACATTATTAGAACAAATCTCTTTGAACTAAGAGAAAGTAGCTATCAATGATTATTGGAAAATACCTGTTCCATGTTATGTTAAAGGTGTTTGATATTCATTTTTTTCAATCCAGAACTGGGGATTGAACTCAGGCCCTTGCGCTTGCCAGGGAAGTGCTTACTCTACTGAGCCATCTCCCTCCCCCCCTTTTGGCATTTGATATTCAGACAGATAGTGATGTTGAACTCAACTGCCTATGTTATAGGGTAATAATATCAGTAAGCTTTTATTCTGGATGGTTAACAACTAAGTATGCAGACCAAAAATTAGAGAAAGAGAAGGGCTACAAAGATAACCGATATTTTGGCCCTGGCCCATCAAGGTCTGTGAGGACTCAGGACATAAAGAGAACCTGTACTATAACATCCTGTAACTCAGTGGTGTCCCAAATTTTCTGTTCAAGGAGATAAGGGGGCGACAGAGGAAATTGATTGACAATATAACGTGTGCCTAAGGAGAGTCACCTAGAGAAAAACATTCTTTCAGACTTTCACAGAAAGCAAACTGTTCAAGCAATGGCTGTGACTCATCCAGATGGCTGACACTGTCAAAAGATCTATAAGGTGCTATACATGGTTTCAGGATAAATCCTGAGGGGATTTGACTGACCCTGTCAGATACAAAAGTTACAGTTTTAGTTATATAGGTTTTGCTTTAACTTGGTCTTAACCATCCAGCAGAAAAGTATAACCACAAAGTATAAAAAGTTATATGCTGAGCTGTAAAAAGCTCAAGTCAACAACTTCCACATTGTCAGATCTGCTGATAACTCACTACTATTAATGGACTATTGGACTACATTGGGTTATTTTGCTGAATTCAAGCACCTACAATATTTGAATGGCAACAGAACACCCATCTGACAAAACAAAACAAAACAAAACAGGGGGACATAAATGAAGGACCCTTTTGTAATGAAATACTTTTTCTTAACATTGACTCTATTTTTTTAATGCTACTGGGGATTGAAAAACATATATACCACTGTGGGAGGCTGAGCCAGAGGGATCAAAAGTTTGAACCCAATCTGCCAATTTAGCAATTTAGATAGGCCCTGTCACAAAAATAAAAGTAAAAAGTGATGGGACTGCAACTCAGTGTGAACACCCTGAGTGCATTTCCTAGTACCCTCACCAAAAAAGGGTGTCTATTGAGCCAAGACAAATTCTTTTTACTAGTTCATGTCCAATATGGGAGCAGGGGTGGGACTTGAGAGCTTAAAAGAAAATTTCCCTCAAACTGCAAAGTCTTGTAAATTTATTTATTTTTAAAAATTTATTTTATTAGGTAGAGTCTCACTACATAGCTCAGAATGGTAGTGATCTTCCTGTCTTAGCCTCTCCAGTGCTCAGATTGCAGGCGCACTGCTATGCCTGGTTTCTGTGGCCAGCTCAGCACATCTAGGTTCCAGGGGCTGACATGGAATGCGGTACTGGGGATCAAACCTGGGTCTTTGTGCACTTAGACTGCCGAGCTATCTCCTCAGCCCCAGACATGTAAATTTAAAAGCAACGATAAATATTGTCTTGTGAAGGTGGCAATATTTCTCTAGATAGATGGGAAGTAAGTTTTACAAAATGTTCTGGGATAACACATTCTAATACACTGGTATACATCTCAGAGAATCTTCCTTTTTATCTGTCCAGATATATGGTTCTATGCATAAGGATTATACTTGTACTTGTAGACGTTGTATACATATAACCCACAATCTGTTTTCCATGAAAACTTCTACCTAAACTTTCTAGCTAACACATATGTATCTGATTTATTACCCATTTTACATTCAACAATCTGCTTTTTTAAAAAATGTATTTGGTACAAGGTCTCAATACACAGCTTAGACTGGTAGTGATCCTCCTGTTTTTAGCCTTCTCAGTGCTGGGATCACATGTGTGCGCCAACACACCTGGACTTGATTGTCAGCTAAGTATACCTGGGGCCAGGCCAGGGTAGCATGTGGTGCTGGGGATTGCCCTGCGCTTGCCTAAACAGGCTCTTAGTTTGCTGAGCTATCTCACCAGCCCTAACAGCCTGCTTTAAACTTATTACAGCATTTTTCAAACTGGGCTAAGATGATATTGTTCTTGGGGGTGGGCATGAATTTTTCAAACACTGTTCTAAATCAAATTTTCATGCTTTAATAAAGCAACAGTCAAAATGAGTATTTTTTTGGGGGGGACTTCATCTGTCAGGACTTAAAAGTTTTAACAAATGCTTTACCATGGTGTTTTATTATTATTTTTTAAGGATAGGTTCTGACGGTTAGGGCTTAAGAGGAAAGGGGGATTCTATTTCAAATCTCTCTAGGCATAATGGGGGGAGCCAAGTGACTTAGGGTATCTATAAGCCACTATGCTAGTCTCAAGACAAGCAAATAATCCAGGAAAATTGACATTAACTTTGTTGTAACAGCTATAGGCCAACTCACAAATAGACTGTATAAATACAGAGTGGGAAGGGACGGGGCCAGACAATATAGAACAAAATGGATATGATGATAATGAAAATAGACTAAAGATCCACTTTAACTTCTGACACCCAAGATAAATAGTTAAAACTAATAGTTCTTTATTTCCTTTAGCAGTCAAATTAAGTTCTTTTAATTCCTTTGGTGTGAATTTCTTTCTAACCTTTAGAAACACATTAATCCAAATACTAAATCCTTGGATCTTAGTTATAACAGTTTTACCTAACCCAAAACTTTTATTATGTTTCCAGGAATTTCACTGCACTATAAGAAGGAATGAGAAAAAAAAAAA
>PVKA01013612.1:0-12348 GCA_004027165.1 Ctenomys sociabilis | reverse complement strand
CATTTTACCCACACTATTGGTCTAAATATCAGACATCATAGGCACAACATGGAACATGTATTTTCCATCAAATACTGAGATACTAAACTCTAAGTCCATACAGAATATGAAGAAGAAAAATAAGAATGAACACTTACTTATATTTACATAGATATTTAAAAATCCATCCATATACAGCATAATAGCATTATAGCATGACTATCTTGTGACTTTTTTTTTGTCTTATTTTTTATTTATTACCCTTTAAAAAAGGGCAGTGTAGTAATAGCTGGTATGTCATGACAAGAAGTACATATTTAGAAGACCAGAATGGCAGGTCTTTGGAGTGTGACCCTTCTAATACACTTTGTTAAATTCAGGGCAGTTGCTAGGTCAGCCAATATTTTGGCCCTAGCCTTTCAAGGTCAGTGAATACTCAGGACATAGAAGAACCTGTACTGCAACATCATGTAACTCACTAGTGCCCCAAATTTTCTGATCAAGGAGATTATGGGCCCACAGAGAAATGCGATTGATGATGTATAGTATGCCTAAGGAGAGTCACATGGAGAAAAAACTTTCTCTCAGGCTTCCACAGAGAGCAAATTGGTCAAGCAATGCCGTGACTCATCCACAAGGCTAACACTTCAAGGGATCTACGAAGAGCAGTACAAAGTTACAGGATAAACACTGAGGTTACCTGACTGACCTTATCTGATACAAAAGTTACATTTTTTGTTATATAGGTCTTGCTTTAACTCATTCTTAACCATCCAGCAGAAAAGTATAAAAATGAAGGTATATAAAATAAAGTTATATTAATATAATGAGCTGTGAATGGCTCAAGTCAACAAATTCTGTGGATAACCCACTTCTATTGTGGACTGCTGATCTGTGTTGGATTTATTATTTAAAAAAAAATATATAGGTGTATATATGTGTATGTGTGTGTGTGTATATATATATATATATATATATATATATATATATATATATATATATATATATAGATATAGATATATAAAATTAGCCATCCATGTTGTGAAAATCTGTAACATATGTATCATTGTATGTTACCCTGTTTATGTCATTTGTTCTCTTCGTTTTTTGCTTCTATTTTTCACTCTTCAAGTTAAAATATAAATAAATTAAAAAACAAAACGAAAAGAAACAAAATTAATCAATAAAAAAAAAATTTCTTTTAGGAAACTGCTACAGAACATTTCTCTGTAACTATTAAAGCTTATATAAACAGGTAACACCAAGACATCAGGAGCTAGTCAAAAGGATGTTGGACTTACATTAAGACAGGTGACAAAAGAAAAACTATGTTAATTTGCAAACGCATCTGTCAAAACTAAGGTTAAATGTAAACGAATCTGGCCTTCAAGTCTAAACAAAGAAGTACTTAATTGTCCTTGTTTATTCATTTGGCAAATCTTTGTTATTTTTACAAATAATTTTTCAATTAAGAAAACATTTAATATTTAACAAACATGTTTTTGACTTACTATGAAAAGTCTAGCTTTATTCTGTCTATGACATGTATTTTCATATATCTATACATATCAATTTAAAGGTTTCAATGGACAACTATATGTATGATTTGAAGTTGGAATGTCATTTCTCCAAATTAGTAATATTTTCCTAAACAAACTTATATAAGAAAATTACACCTCATTATATATACAGAAAAACTATTTCTACCTTCCCCTTATGGATTCTCATGTTAATATTGCACAGCTGTGCCAGAGGTGGTGGTACATGCCTATAATCCTAAAACTTTGAGGCTGAAGCAGGAGAACCTTGCAAGTTTGAACTGATGCTGGGCAATTTGGAGATTGAGCAAGACCCTGCCTCAAACTAAGAAGAGGGGCTAGGAATATAGCTTAGTGTGAAGGCCCTGGGTTCATTCTCCAGTACTAAGGAAGAAAAAAGAATTGTGAACCAGTGACACAAGTTCCACATATATGCAATTATAAGGCAATTATTTTAAATACTTATTTCATACTGATGTATGGTGGTGTCAGACTATGGAGATGACTATTTGTGAACTATTTAAATTACATTTTATATTAACACAATGTTGCATTCATAATACTGTGATATATACAACATGTACACATTTTCTACCAGTCAAGTTAAATCCAGAGTTTTATCTGGAATGTGTAATAGAAGGCTTACATAAGATGAGAATACATACAGTGAAATAACATTAAGTGGTATACACTGGTAAGGAAAAAAAATCAGCCTATGGTCAAACATAATCAAAATGCATTATTTTATTTTGGCACTCTTTTTGGCAAAAATTATTTCGAGTAATGTTTAGTACTGGAATTTCCATTTAGTTAAATAATGTGAGCTGTATCCTGGGAACTGATGAAAAAAGACCTGACCTAATATTTGTCAACTTCCTATGGTCTTCAGATTACTAAGAACTCTGGGACTCAAATCATTAAGTATTTGTCCATTTCAGTTTCAAAAGTTCATTAAATTTTACAGATGCATGAACTTTTGGGATGCCATTTTTCTTACCCAAGCTTGTTTAGAAATGACACTACAATTTGTAATCATTCATATATATCCAATTTCCCATTACAACCTTTAGGCAAATACATGTCTACATGAAGTTGAAAAATAGGTAATCCAGTAATTTAAAAAGACTGAATTCAATTGTGACTAATCTTTTTTTAAACCAGGAATTGAACTCTTGCACTTTTTAGGCAGGTACTTGTGCCTCAGCTCTGTGACTAAATTTCAAATAACTTTAAAGAAGTTTAATAATTGCACATCCTATATAAATGTAAGAGCCATGAAATAATTTCAAAATATGTATGTCTTAGGGCCAGCCAAATAGCTCAGTGGATTAAAGCACCTGCAAGCAGGCACAGGGGCTGGGGGGCCAGGGCTTTGATCCCTGTGCCTGCTGTGCCAGCCCCCAAGCCCTGCATGCTAAGACAGCAATTGAGACTGGGTGTGGTGGCACGTGCCTGTAATCCCAGCTCTCGGGAGGCTAAGAGTCCAATCTAGTAGTGAGACCTGAACACCCTGTAGACCTTCACTAAAATAAAAACAAAACAAAACAAAAAAATCCACATGTCTTATGGAAAGACTATGCACAATATTAAGTAAAAACATGTTTTCCTCCCTCTGGATACTGTGCATTATTTGCAAAGCAGATGTAAGAATATTTAATTATACATACTTTTATATATACAATAAAGACTTCACAGCAAGGGAACAAAATTAAAATTGTATTTTAGATTTTTTAGACACTGTAGGTTTATAATGTACACATCCTAAACTGATTTCAGCAGAATCTCTCTGAGCAGCATCTCTTGAAAAACACTTTCTCATCTCAACTAGTGAGTCCAATTGTCAAGACTATTATTACTATTTACAGGGAGTGTCCTAAAAACTTTTCTGAAAGAAAGCTTCCAATTAGTAAAGGCAACATACAAAAACAGTCTTTAACAAAGCAAACAAAACACAAAAATGAGAGTACTGTACAGCATTATGATAATCTAAGGGCAGCATGTAAATAGTCTGCCTTCAGGGAACTCTGCATTCTGCCTACACATTAACCATACAAGAAACTCACATTACAATTCACATCAGTGGTTTTATAGATACCAGCTAGGATATTCTGATTAATATGTGAACATGTTAGTAGTTTTATTTCTTAGATTCAAATTCCCTTCCTGAGTGAGCTAGGAAAATAAAAAAAAACCTCCAAAATTTACTAAGTATATGATGAATAATGACAAGGTGAAAAGAATGACAGGATGAACTCTCAATAGAGGAAGCTTACCTGATATGCCATTCTTGCTGGTGTTCAATAAAGCTACAGATGCTGCAGAAACTCTTTTATTGTTCACAGTCTGCCCTGGTTTTCTTGAGGTACATTCTTCACTATCACTGTCCTGTAAATTTAGTAGCCTTGGTTGGAAACACTGCAGTCGACATGATCTGATATTGCTTAGTATTTCAGAAAGAGACAGTCTATTTTCACAAGGTTTACTGGAAGCATTGGTCCGAGAGATAGCAGAAAAGTCTATAGTTTGGGAAGGGCTTTTCAGCATTTCAGGATCTATTTGTTTTAGAAGTGGGTCGTGTTCTGTGGATATTCGGTCCATTATGACTCTGAAAAGCAACGTAAAACCAAATATTAACTGGATCATGTTCTGTGAATATTCAGTCCATTATGACTCTGAAAAGCAATGTAAACTCAAATATTAACTGAAAGAGCTTAAGAGTTTTCCATCTTCAAACAGCTTACCTTCCACCTCTGCCAATTCGCCTCCTTGCAAACCCTATACATCTTCTTGGGACTGTAAGTGTTGTAAGGCAATGCCTATACCTTAACTTATCCAAATCTGCCAATTCTGAATTTTCACATGTGTGGTTAACTTGGTCCAAACGAGGCTGCAAAGACAAAAGAAATAACTTATGGAGGAAATCTGAAATGAAGAAAAGACAAACCATTATAAAAATTAACTATAGCACTAAGAGATTAAGAATCTAAATGAAAAATTGCAAAACTAGGGCTTAAATGGCATTTACCAGGTTAAAACATGTAAAACTGCATCAAAAATTTGCTGACACAAATTATTCAAACTGAAGTTAGTGGATAAATACCAATACATTTAGCATGTTGTATTTTTTCCACTAAAATTTTAACATTTATCACGGAGTTGGTACATGTACACAATATATTATAATTCATCATTTTTTTGATCCCCATCCCTCTGTGCCTCCCTATTTCTTCTAACTCCTGTTCAGTTTCCAGTTACAAAAGCTCTATTTTCATTGTCTTTCCTACAATTCTTTTCTTTTTGTTCTATCCCCCTTTCCTCCCCTTCTTTTCCTTCATCTCTTATTTCCCCATCCAACTGAAAAAGATCTCTACTTCCTATGTCTTTTATTTTGTTCCCTCCCTCCCTCTCTCTCTGTATGTATATATATATATATATATATATATATATATATACATACACACTATATTTTACATGTTTGTATATATGCATATATATTATATTATATAGCTGCTAGCAATTTATAGGCTTCTATTGTGGCAAAACAATAAATCTTTCTTGGGAAAACTAAAAACTGTGCTTCAAGCATACATGGGATCAAGCTGAAACTTTCTCTTTACTATTAAGAAACATAGCCCATTTCTTTACCATCTATTATTATTCTATTTTTGTGTCTCAGCACTTTTGTCCTCTTTCATTTTAATTTCTACTTCTCTCAACAACATAAATTCCCATCTCTCTATTAAGCACAGTACATGTGCCCTGAAAAATTATCAGTGAACAGTATGTTTTACATTAATACAATTAGAAAACAGTTTCTACAAGCTACATAAGAAAGTGAAGCCATCTTTAAAATTCTACAGTTGTATCTCACCAGAAAACCTAAGCCCTAGGGAGTGACAGCCTTCCCTTAATATAATATTAGCTACACAAAAACTTGACTTAGTAGCATGATGAAATTTCTAAGTGTGCCAAATAGTTATGAATGTAATTATTACTTGATAAACATTGCCAAGTTTAAAATTTATTACTTTGATACTGGGTACAAATATATAAGACAGACTTATATAAAAATAAGTTTCAATAGATACTAAGAAGCCATTAAAGGTTCCAGAGCCAATTTAGAGATTCTGGGCCTAATTTTTACAACTGCTAAAGCTATGAGAGCCCAAAATGAAATTATATTTCTAAAACATCAGGAATTATCAATTCCATGTAAGGGATTCTGATATCTTTTGAAAGGACTCAGCAGCATCTTTTACTGGTGTTTCCACAGAGGATGCTAAATAAAAAATACTAACGCATGACCCATTTTTAGATTAAGGTTGATATGAGTTATCTGTTAATTCCAATAAATAAAAAAGTTCTTACAGCATAATACTGGCATCCCGCTCGCCTTCGGAAAGCACAGGGACCGTCAGGATCATTTTCTTCTTCAGGTTCTGATACAGGGGATGGAACCTGGACAAGAGAAGCATTCTGTTTAGGAATTATCAAAAGTCAATAGATGGATGCTTGTAATTATCACTAATATCAAATCACTCCTTTACTAATTTAGTAGGCAATAAAGTCCATTCAATGACTAAGCAAGTATTTTCAGTGGTTAAAAAATCCCTGCTTCTAGTGGCTTAGTTCTTGTAGGCAAGTACATGTAGTACTGCATGCTTCTATACATGTACAACTAAGACTTAGAACATGGCTTTTATATATCCCACTGTATAAATAATGTATGTGACCAAAAATACTTGATGGTATCAGTTATGCTTCACTACTGGGAGCTGTGGTGTTTTTATCCAATAACTTTTCTCTCTAAAAAGCCAGTAAGAGTAATGGATCGGAGAAAAACAGCCATAAACAATATAGATTTTACTTAAAAGATTGTTCTCTAATTCCTATCTTTGTAAAATAAATCATTCTTTAAATTTAGCATATCAGACGCAGAGAAGCACTTGCTAAAGGTTAAATAGATCAGCTGCAGACAGAAACGATGAAAAAATTTTTTTATGTAATTAAAAAGTATTCCAAGCCATGTGATATAAATCTGAAAGGGATTAAGATAGCACTGATGATTGCAACACATTTTGTAAATGTCATAACAGATAAAATGATACACATGACACATAGTTGTTAAAACCAAACAAAAAGTCTTAAAATTTCATCTTGTAGTACATCTCTTTTTTTCTGATAAATGTTGGCTAAACTGTGTATTTTTGAACCTCACAAATCCCTCTCTTCCCATTTTGAGAGGAAAAAAAATATTTTCTCCACATTAATTCTTGGATAAGCAGCATCATACAGGGAAGAAAGGCATTATTTGAGGTTCCAAGATGCCTTCAATAACCCCATGGGGAGACACAGAAATAGTGAGCTTGGGCTCATTCTTATTTACGGGGAACCAGCCCCAAACCTGAAATTTGATGGAAAGTTCCAAATTTGAACTTAATACTTTGATTGCTTTGCAAATCATCCACCTCTTCTAAGATATACACAGAAAATGTCAAAAATCCAAGTTTTAGAAATACTTTGCCCCTGAAGTATATCACCTCACCCACCTAACTACTACTCCCTAGCGCTGGTTCCTATGACACAGTGGCAACAGCATAACACAAGAGAGATGGTTTTAAGAGAATTATAAACATGATCAAGAGGAGACAGGTCTCTTAAGGCTCCTTATTCTTGGATCTGTTGGATGAAGACGCTATGTGTGATGACCTCAACAATCTTTTGAGAAATAAAGTTCTGAATGTAGAAGAGCCACATTCTAAATGGCTGCCTAAGCACAGGTACTTTTTAACAATGCAAGGATACCATTAAAAACTAATGGGAGTTGTTAAAACCAAGCATAGGAACTTAGAAAAACTAAGTTTCTTTCTTTCTTTTTTTATTTTAGAGGAGAGTCTACATGGTATTCAGGGTCTCACTACTAGATCAGATTCATAGTGATCCACCTGTTTACAGCCTCCCAAGAGCTGGGATTACAGGCATGTGCCACCACACCCGGTCTCAACAGCATGCCCCTGGGGTGGGGCCGGCTCGGCAGACAGCAGACCCGAGGATTGAATGCCTGGCTCCTGCATCCGCTTGCAGGCGTTTTAATCTGCTGAGCTATTTGGCCGGCCTAGAAAAACAAGTTTCAAAATGTAATTTCCATGTGGGGCTGGAGGTTGGAGACTATCTGAGTAGACTTAAAGTAGTTATGAAGATCCCTTAATGTATGAGAAATATATGACCTGCTGTCCTGTGTAAGCCCTCTTAGGCTGGATGAACTGAATCTAGTGGGACAGAAAAGCCAGCTACTGCAGGTCACACCATCTGGCATTGCTGTTACTGGTGTAAGAATGCGTAAAAAAATTTTCTAGGCTCTCATTCATATTACAATACAATATTTTTCTAGGTATATTTATGTAAACATGTCACTTAAACTTTTAATTTCCCAGAGTGTATAATAAATATATTTATACATAAAATTTTACATGAAATGTGAGACCACTTGGCAGATACTGCCAGTATCATGCCTTTTCTCTCTTTTCTGTGTATGTGCTTCTACAAGGGCAAACTGTGAGCAGATCTAATAATTGTTTCTTCTACATGCAGCATTTTTCTATATTCTCTTATCTGAAAAACCACTATTTGTTATGACTATTATATCCTTCATTTCTTCAAGAAGTCACATGATTCTTGGCCCATGGCTATTCAAAGATTTGTCTAAGTTCACCTAAAAGATCTGACAAAAAGTAATGACAGGCTTTCTTAACTAGTTCTCAAAATTTCTTAAATGGGTCTATAAAATTAAGCTTTTTTGTTACTATGCACATGAATGCCAAAATACTAACTGGTACACAAAAACCAGGAGTAAACATAAGATAACCTAACCAAGGGACACACTTTCTATAAACTCTAAATGACTGCAGCAAGAAAGCATTTTGTAAACAGTTCTGCTTATAAACTTATTATCAATGCTGATTTTTTTTTTTTACAAAAAACTGTCTTTAAAGCAAAAATATTAAAATATCATAAACCCAATAATAAATTTAAGGTATTTGTTACTCTACTCTCTTTAAAGTTTTTGTAAAGCAGAAAAGAAGAAAAATAGAAGTAGAGGATATTGCTAGATAGGGACTAAACAATATTACTTTTTGATGAAAGTAAAATTTAAAATGCTTATTTATTTTTTGAGACAGGGTCACACTATGTAGTCCAGGATAGCCTTGAACTCAATATATAGCCCAGGCTGGCCTCTAACTCTTGGTCCTCCTTCCTCAGCCTCCTGAATCCTGCTGGGGATTATAGGTGTGCACCACCACACCTGGCCCCCAAAAAAAAAAAAAAAAAAAAAAAAAAAATTGCAAATATATTGCAATAAAACTTGCAATATTCACTAATTGTTTTCACAAATTATAACTTTAATCATCTTTTAAATCTCCTTTAGAATCAAACAGCTACTACTGAGAAAATGAGCAAATGTTACACTAAATGTTATAAAACAGAATGTTGACAGAATAGTTTTAAAAAAGTCATTGTTGGTGAAGATATTATAATTATGGTTTGTATGTTTGTAGATAGCATCTTGCTATGTAGTCCAGACTGGTCTTGAACTCAGAGCAATCCTCCTGCCTCAGCTTTCCAAGTGCTGGGATGACATGTGTGCCACCACACCCAGCTATGTATAGTAATGTTTAAACACCTTAAAAATAGTGTTAATCTTTGGCTCAGTACTTTCATTTCTAAAAGTATACTTTAAAGAAAAGATGCTCAATTTTCTAAAAAGAGAAAACTGAAAACCATGTAAACATTCCACATCAGAATAAATTCTACCAATGGATGGAAAATGATAGAAAATTCTATAACTATGTATGTACAGTCACACATATGTGCAGACACAAAAACAAACACATGTAGAAAATGCTTAGGTGAACAAAGTGAGAATCAAATCTCTGAGCTGTCAGCTATATTTTAAATATACAGCAATATTAAAGAGCAAAAGGACGTGTCTTTAAAATATTTTTAAAATAAGCACCTGTGGAAATTCATCTTCATCTGAGCTGTGAAAGTCATATTGCTTAATGTCACTCTTATTGATCACAGGCAATGTTTCAGGAGTGGGCTGCTGAGATGTTATCAAAGGCTCTGTTTTAGGCTTCTTTGGGTACTTCTTCTTTTGACGAACCACATCAGAAGCCTCTTCTTTCAAAGACAAATGATGAGGGTGCTGTTTACATGACGATTTTTCCCCCAAAAGGAAGAAATAAAATCATTTTAGAAATCACAAAAAACTATGCTACCCTTTGAAAAACATACATTTTTATCCTAGAGGTAATTTTATTTATTATTTTTAGTATACAAAAATTGTGATCATAAATTGAAACATGTTTAAGATTTACTTTCTGTAAGTTGTAATGAAAAATATAGTGTTAAATTTGCTTTTTATATTGTTACTAAAAATTAAACCTATTGATTTCATTATTCAATTCAATGTCTAAAAGGTATTTAAATTCAATTCTTACATTGATAAAGAAAATTAATAGTATAAGAACTTTACAGTGTGATTGTAAAATTACACTATATTGATGAAATCTAATAGCTTATTTAAAAAAATGACTTGGATTAGATCATGAATTTATCAGTTCACTTCTAAAATTATTTCCAATTTTTAATAATATCTGTGGGTGGTATTTTTTTAGAAAAACAAGCTCATTAACTAAAACTCTTTACTTCTAAGTCTGAAGAATTACTACCTGAACTGAATAATAATAAAATGGATCTCAAGTATTCAAGTTCTGTGGAAGTGTAGCAAAGGAACCAACTGAAGGAAGAAAGTTCTTGCCCCAATTCCCTTCCACAGAGCAGGTCTATTTGTTTTAAAATATTGGCTTCCTTTTAACATAATGGGATCTATCATTTAAAAAAAGTTGGAAATAACTGTTCTGAGCACCAGTGTACAAACAACATTAACATATAGTTATTAAATTGGTTATACATTTCCACTGGTAGGTCTGAGTCTGATGCTGCATGACTGTAGTCTGAGCTCCATGTAGGGGCCTGTCTTCAAGGCCCAGCACTACAAAAATCAGAAACCCAATTATGTATTTTAAAGTAAAAAATTTTACACAATGAAAATGTTTCTTGAATGGCAAATTATATTTAGGGAGACATCAACTTTCATACAATGGGAATAATTGTTCATCAAAAAGAAAACCCAGGGGCCGGGGAGATGGCTCCACAGAAAAAGCGCTTCCCTGGCAAGCTCAAGGGCCTGAATTCAATCCTTGTTCTACCAAAAAAGAAAAAAGAAAACCCAACTTCTGAGTAACTCCCCATACCTTAAGGTAGGGAGTACAACAAAAACATTATAGTTAACTATGTATAATGGAGTAACACAAAAATGGAGGCAAACACATCTATAAAATCAACTATTCTGACAGGCTGAAAACTTTTCTTAGAAAAGACCTAAAATAAGATCAATATATAATGAAAGGCTGGTTCTGTCAGTAATTACAGGTAAAGGTTTCATATTCTAGTTCCTAACAACCATATACCAGGAAATGCACTGGCTGATGCAGAATGGATTATAAATAACTTTCAAAATGACATCTGTTGCACTGATAACTTTTTTGGGGTATCACTGCAAATGTGACTGAAAGGGAATCAAGCAGGTGGGCTAGATGCCTGTGATTAATAAGAACCTGGTTTTTGAATTGACTTAAGTAAAATAAAGGAGTCTTCCCGTTCCATATTGTTCCTTGGCCTTTAAGAATAAACCCATGAAAAACAAAAAAAGTATACATTTTTAAAAGATGAATTTCCCACATTCTAAGTCACCTCTAAAATCTTGCTAGAGTAAGGCTTTTTTGTCTAGAAGCTGTAAGCCACTATGTTTCTTATATCTAAACTCCTTAAAATTAAAGGCTTTAATCTTTTATATATCACAAATAATGAGACAAATGAGTATTGAGTAAATATAATTATTCTAAGAATAAAATGATCAAGTCTAGTTCTTTTATTAGGAAAAAAATGTCAGAATTTTTTAAAATTATTCAAGGTTGATTAACAGATAAATTCTGGTTCTTGGTCATGATAATGACTTAATAACTCAATAATAATGACTTAATAGTCTCAAACAGGAAAGCCTGAAGGTTTCAATAAAATGCAGGGTTTGATAAGACTAATGAAAGTAAGTACACTTGCATTACCTTGGTTTTCTAGGTAAAGCAGACAATACAGGAAGCAATATGCTTCGGTACCTGAATTTAAACCTTAGATCTACCACCTATCACCTATGACATACAAGTCATACCAAGGTTAACCCTACTTCAAAACATTATTCTGAGGATTAAGGGTTAACATAGACTCAGCAAATTAAAACAAATTCATGTTACTTTCTTTCTTATATGTAACATATATTAAGAGAAAATCAGTAACTCTGCTCAGTATTATACATATTCCTTCCTCAAGAATATTCACCTTAGTTTTACATTCTTGAACCTTGTGATGATTTCCATTATGAAGATTTGCTGGAGTAGCATATAATTCCTTTTCTGATCTACTGATTTTCACCTCATTAAGGATTTCACCTCCATAGTCTCCCAAATGATATCTTTAAAAGGCAATACAAGAAATGTTAAAAAAAAAAAAAACCAAAAAACAAAAGCATTATAATTAACTCACCCAAGAAAATACAGCTATCAGATTATTTTAAAAGAAAACAGTTCATATTTGAGATTCAGTAAAAATAAACAACACCAAAGGCCTGAGTTCAATCTCCGGTCTCTCTGTTTCTCTCTCTGTCTCTGTCTCTGTCTCTCTGTCTCTCTCTGTCTCTCTCTCTCTCTCACAC
>PVKA01013611.1:0-54557 GCA_004027165.1 Ctenomys sociabilis | reverse complement strand
CGCCTGCGCAGCCCTTACTGCTACTCTTGAAGCTGGCCTCAATTTCCCTGCTATTACCTTGTTCCTCCCCTCAGATCTGTGCCACCCGCGTGTACATTTGCAGGCTTAAGGTAGCTGGCGAGCGCGCACAGTGGAGGAAATAACACCTTTCCAACCCCTAGCTCGTCAGTGCATGGCCAAGGCAAGCTCAGTCAGTCAGTGTACAATGGGAGCCATCGCTGGCCTAGTTCCATCAGCTGCTTTAGAAACAAAGTGCGGCAACACCCGAAGCACTAAGCACCGAACATGGCGCGGGCAGTTGCTGCCCTGTATCCAGGGGTTCCGCATCTTCCTTTCAGCCCTATGCAGGTGGGAAACAGTAGGAAATAAAATGCCTCTGCGCAGAACACCTGAAGACGCCCTTCTTCTCAGTAGTCCCTAAAGCACCGCAGCTATTTATGTAGCTTTTGTATTCCATTAGGAATCACACACTACCAAGAGATGATTTTACTATGTAGACAGATGTAAGTTCCTTGCAAATACTACCACTTGATACAAGGGACTTGAGCATCGCAGATTGCGGCACACACGGGGTGTCCCAAGAGCAGACTGTGCTGTGCCCCCATTAAACACTACTCCCATCCTAACCTGGGGTCAGTGAACAGGTCACCCCTTCCAGGCCAGCGCTTCTGTCTTGGGCACCTGTGTCTCACCAGGAACTGCATGAGGAAAGCCCACCACCTTTCCTTTATAAGAGAAACTCCAATTCATACGTTGAGATTCCGTTCAAATGAAAAATCTACCGAGCTCTCTTCTGGCCTCCTCTCAATCAACTTTATTTATTTATTTATTTATTTATTTATTTATTTATTTATTTATTTATTTTTTGAGACAGGGTCTCACTATGCAGTTCAGGCTGGCCTTAAGCTCACTTTGTAGTTCAGGCTGGTCTCGAACTCACAACAGCCTCCCGAGTGCCGGGATTACAGGCCTGCGCCATCATGCCCAGCTTTCAATCAACTTTAAAGCCGAGAGGTAGCTCCTAGCTAATCCAGCTGCAGTGTCCTAAAATGATGTCTTTAAGGACTTGAAAAACATGGGAACACTCAGAGTACAGAACGAATGGCATTCCTCTGCACCCAAGATGCCAGGCACGAAGCAGACACTCAATAAATATTTATTGAATGAAAAAACAAAATGGAATCAAGTGACATCTGCGCAAATGTCAGAATGTATGGAGCATGTGGCTTCACAGAAATAGCACTCGTGTTACTGCTTTTCCAGACATGGTGATCTGGGAGGTGGAAATGAATTTAATGGAATCAGCTATCATGGCAGACAGGATGAGAGGAGAATTTAAGGGAATGGCTTCAGGATTTTGCCACATCTCCAGGAAAGATGTATTGCCTATTTTGTAGGCAAATGCCTTAAAAGTTTAATGACAATGTGATACTTTCCTAAGAGAAGCACATGACCCATTTCTAAACTTAACAGTCTTTAGAGGTAAATCAATTTGTTAAAAAAATGTACTTAGGACAGGGTCTACAGGGTCTCACTACATAGATTGGACTCATATGATCCTCCTGTTTACAGCCTCCCAAGTGCTGGGATTATAGGCGTGTGCCACCATATCCAATTTTAACCTCTGTCTCAGCATACCCTGGGGGTGGGGCCAGAACGGCAGGCCTGGGATTGAACTCCAGTCCCTGAATCAACCTAAGTAGGCTCTTTAGTCTTCTGAGCTATCTGGCCAGCCCAAGAGGTAAGTCAGTTGGGCACATGGAGGATAACTTATGCCATTTGCCTAATCAAGGAGTAAGCAGAGATGAAAAGTTATCCCTATGTTTGAAAGGAAACATTTTTTGGTGAGTGATTTTTTTTTTTTTTTTTTTGTGGTACCAAGGATTGAACTAAGGACCTTGCCCTTGGCAAGCAGGCACTTATTCTACTAAGCTATCTCTCTGGCCCAATGAGTGATTATTTTTTTGAAACAGGTTCTCACTATGTGGTTCAGACTGGCTTCAAACTCACTGCTCTCTTGTCTCATTCTCCCAAATCCTGGAATTACAAGTGTGCACCATCACACTTGGCTATAAAGGGACTTTTTAAAAGACAGATCATTGTGTACCTTGAGTATAGACAAGTTAGGAAGCCAGTTTATATGTCTTGAAGATCAGAGGAGAGTAGCAGTGAGGAGGGGGATTGGAAAGGGTACCAACCAAAATCCCCATGGATCACCATAGGTACTTGATTAACCTCAGAGACAAATATTATCATCCCTACCTTATGATAGGGAAATTTGAATTTTGATGGTTAAATGATTACAAATGGTTTTATGTATGTGTGTATTAGTGTGTTACTGGGCCTTTGCACTGAGCTACATCCCTGTCTTTCTGGTTTGGTTTTGTTTTAATTTAGATTTTTATGTCTTTTCTTCCTTTTTTTTTTTTAGTCTTTTTTGAGACAGGGTCTCACTATGCAGTTCAGGCTGCCCTTGAGCTCGCTTCCAGCCTTAGCACCACCTCTCACCCAGTGCTGGGATTACAGGTGTGTGCCCCCAGGCCTGGCTCTACCTTTCATTTTCGATTTTGCTAAACTGCCCAGGCTGGGCTTGAATTGGTGACCCTGGCACTTCAGCCTGCTAGAGTGTGTATCGGCCCCACACCCAACTGAAGGTAGCATTCCTGAGTGTGCAGCTGCTGCCACCTTGGGTCCTCCTGCCTCTTCCACAGTTGCCTGTGGCACTGCTCATTCGGCCTAACAACCCCACACCTAAACCTCCTGGCTCCTGTCTGCCCTGTGGTGATATTTTGCTTTATTCCCATTGAAAGTCCTCTGCTGTATTTACTGTCTTCCTTCCTGAGAATTTTTCCTTTGCGTTTAATCACTACCAAATCCTCAATCTCAATTTCCTTCTGGCTAAATCACTCCAGTTCAACACTTCACTGACACTACTTACCCTAAACTCCTTCCCTAATAGTCACTGGATAATAACGGTTAATATTTACTGAGTGTTTAGCCGATGATCTAAATACTGTAAATTCCTAACTAATAGTTAAGGCTCAGCATAAAACAATAAATAGCCTAAGGTCATTGAGTAAATCACAGTGGGAAGTCAGACCACTCTCCTCTATCTGAGAAGCAGAGGGTGTCATCAAATGCTCTCTTAGCCTCTCAGCAGCCATCTGTTTGGATGGCCCTTTGCTCTCCACTCTGCCTGGACTTTGTACATTTTCAGATTTTCTTCTGCTCTGGTTCTTCCTCTTCAGCTTCCTTCTGTGCCACCATCTTTTCCCTTGGTTCTTTCATTGTTGGCATTCCCAGGTGTCTGTCCCATCTTTTTCTTTACATTCTATTCTCTATAGGAGCCCTCAGTCCTGCCCCAATGATGACTTCATATTTTAGGCCCATGGAGTTTCTTTTTCTCAGCCACTAGGTTTTCACTATCCACTCCCTACTGGACATCTCCCTCTACCTAAATATTCTGCTTACATTCTACCTCATGATACAAAGACTAAGCTCATCCTTTTCTCCTGAATTCCTCCTGTCCTGCTTCTCTAGTTAATGGCATGCCATCCATCCAGTACCTCAAAGCAGAAACCAGAGACTGCCTCTTGCATCTGATTATCCACCATGTCCTACCATTTCTCAGGATCTGGGAGTGATTAAACGCAATTCTCACACTTTCTCTGTGCTAATCTACAGTAACCTCTCACTGGTGGTCCTCAGGCTTCCTAACAGAGCTGTGGCTTCCAGTTTTGACCCTTCTAGTTTGTTACCCAGCTATGCAATCACCACACCCATCTCTGTTTCAAACACAGAAGAACTCCCTGTTTCCCTTAGAATAAATCTCCTAATGATAACATGGCTAAGATGCTGGTGCCAGCTAATTTCTGAGTCTCCCCTGCATTTCCATATCTAGTCCCACTTCTCTGCATCCTCCTGCTGCATTCATTTTCTTTCTCTTTCTTGAACATTCCACCTCTCTTTACAAGGAACATGCAGTTTTCTGTTTAGGAATGCCTCCCCACTGCCAATATCTCTACCCACTTTTCCCATCTCAGCTGAAATCTACTAGCCTGCATTCTTAGTCTTCATGCTCATTTCCCAGTTAGGCTGTTTTAGCATACCCACATGTATCTTCCCCCGGCATCCACTATGCTTATAATTAATTACTTATTAAACATTTATCTTCATCGTCATTGTGCCTGTCAATGAGCCTGTTATTTTTCAGTGCCAAGTACAGAATGGGGCCCTGAAATGACACAGCCTCACTCAAGAGCTGCCTCCACTGTGAAACTTCCCTGGTTTCTCCCCGTCCTTCTTCTCATAGTTTCTGGCTGTTGGGTTTTCATTCTGCCTGGGTACTTAGTGTTTATCTGCCTTTCTTTTCCATGAGTGTAAAAGATCAGGTCTTCACTATACATGCTTTATCTCCTAGGATCATGCTAGTGGTGCTTTATTAATTTAAAGAGGAAAGAGCTCAAATCTAATATACACCAAAACCTTTGACCTAAGAGTGCTGGATTATAGAATGAGATTGTATCCTGAAAAATTGTGAGGGATGAGTCCCCCATTGCTTATGGAGATAAGCAGAAACATTGAGCCTCTGCAGTACAAGAGTTTATCTGATGGCCCCAATGCTGAAATAACCAGAAGTTAGATAGCATTCTTGACCCCTCCGCCAAGCTCATGCCATTCCTCTCCAAGGTACTGAGCATTAAACCACATTTCCATTGCTCCACATGCACCCTGCTGCCTTGGACCACAGTATCATAATCAGGCAACTCTGCTCTGGTTCCTGTCTTTCCTCCTCTCACACACTATCCACATCACTTACTATCAGTTATTATTCTTGAGCTAGAGTTAACCACATTACCTCTACTGAATCGTTAAGGACTTCCTGTGACCTACAGGCTAATACCTCTCTTGCGTGGTATCCAATATGCTCCATGATGGGGTCCAAATTCATCTTTGTGGGCTCAAACCCATTATTTCTCCCTAACTCTCCTATATTCCATAATCCTAGGCCTTCCCTTCCTCAGTCATTTCCCTTCTTGTCTGTGCTTTTCTGTATCAATAACAAATGTGTCTCACTCCAACCAGAGACTCTCAGATATGTTTGGTCATTTATCGAGTTTATTTTCCTTTACTGGTTTCAGAGGAGACAGGGTAATGCCCTGTGCTGTTTTGAACCTCTGGCATTTACTATGTCTTAGCCCCTCAATAAATGTTGAATAACTCCAGCAATGAAACCCAAATCTATATGAGTCATGCTGGTGGCTCAAGTCTTCCATGTAACTTTTCATTTTCCTTCCTTAACTAGCAGACTATACACTTAGCCTGTCTCCTTGTGACAAGTTGTTTTTGTTAAAGAAGAGTCATACCACACTGGTTCACTGTTACTTCTGTTGTGCATTTATCATATGCAAAGTGACTGCAAATGAAGCAGTTTAGTGGGCTAAAAATAAGATTTTTAAGTACGTTCCAAGGGCAAATAAAGAAACGAAGATGTATGCGCCTGTCTATTACCCACGTGATTGCTCCAAGTTTCACTTGGCTGGTAATGAATGCTGTTCTAATTCTCTGTCCAGCCTCTTGAGTGCAAATAACTGATGCTTGTCAAAACATTTGAAATAGCTGTGACCTTTGTATGTACAATGAATAAGAAGACACAGAAAAAATATTGGCATCCTAAAAAGGGTAAAGGTTCAATCCTGAATGGCTTCAGACAAAATGAGTTTAGATAACGTTTGCTAGAAAACAGGAAGCTAGAAAAAAAGATGGGAAAAGAGAAGCCATAAACAGAAATGCTGACCCAGAAGGGACAGAGCTGAAAACATACAGGGTGACTTTCTGACACAGATGAAGATCATTTATCTCCAAACTTTTTGTTGTTGTTGTTGTCATCGTTTGCTTATGACAGGGCTAAAAAAGTGAGACTTGAACCCATCCTAATTCTGTAAGACAAGCATGTCTGATGAGAGAGGGGAATGATTATTCCCTTGACTGGAGCTGCTTTACAGAAGCTTCTTGATGAAAACTGCATCTTAAAATACTCAAGTGATGAGGACTTATTTCAAGGGGCGAATCATGGCTGTGGTTGCAAGGAGCTGCCAGGGTGAGCCTGCTGCATCTCCAGGAGGCTGCGCTGAGCCAGATGAACAGTGTGCTGACGACCGGCCCCACAGGCCTTGCTGGACATCTTGGGCCCAGCCCAGTGGCACACTGGAAGCCATCAGCAACTAGAAAATCTGTGATCATTTCCAAGACAAAAGTCAGGATTAGAGCACAGCAGGAAAGCTATGGAACCTTTTGCTTTCTCTTTGTAACCCCCACCTAACAGGAAAATTGCCTTCCTTTTGCCCAGTCATGATACATTCTTTGCAATTTTCTCTTTTCCCTGTATTAGTTGACAAAGGACCCAGTAGACTTCTGGGCCTCCAGCCTTCTTCCCAAAACTTCTGAAGGACAAATCTTAAGAAAGATATTATAACTCAGCTGCCCAATTCATTTCTCCTGTGATTCATTCAAGATCCATATCAAATGTTACCTCCTCTAAGGTAACTTATCCAATTCCCCTAGGCAGCAAAATACCACTTTGGAATTCACAGTCCTATTTATAAGCCCATTATCACAGTCTAGTCATTATTATAATAATCTGTTGAAACATCCTTGAGTGCCTGGAAGGCAGGAGCTTCAGGGCTACTCAACCCATGTTTGTGAAATTAATGGATGGATGAATGCAGAGGATTGTGGGAAGTAGGTTTTGTCTGTCAACATCCATTAAGAAATCAAACAAACATGTAGAGCAGCAGGACTTGCCAATGGAGAAGTTGGACTGAGTCCGAGCTTGGGCGCAAGGTACCTCAACCACATAAACAAGCAAACTGGATGACTGGGTTTGTTTCTAGTGACTTATTGCTGACATCCTTGTTGATGTTAAGGCTCCCCTTCCTTCTCATAGTCAATACCTCCATCCCGTCCCTGCCTGACATCGTTCCCCAAAGCATTTATTAAACTAGGCACCAGGGAGAGCTCCAGGAATAATGGAGCTTGGAGAAAGCACTTAGCATTAGTGATGCTTTGAATTAAAATTTAATTGGGGCTTGAGATGGAGGGAGCGGGAAGCTGTAAGGTTGGTCTAGGGAGCAAAGAAGAGCACTGCACTCCCTGTATCTGTCTCTCCTGTTCTTGCATTTCCTATTTGTCACAAAAGCTTTGAGTCTTCAAAGAGAGGAAACCCAGTCACATAACCAGGGTTGCAAGGCCAAAGATAGGAGGCCTTTACTCTCAGACTTGAAAAGCCTTTGAAAACCTTTCTGTCTGATTATTGTTTGTGCATGCTGATGAATGAACTATAATAAAACAGGATTTTTTTTTTCTTTTTTGTTAGTACTGGGGACTGAACCTTGGGCCTTTGCATTGAGCTACATTCTCAGTTCCTTTTATTACATTTTAAATTGCAAGACAGAGTCTCACTAAGTGGATACATTGCTCAGGGTAAGCTTACAGCTCTCTTGCCTCAGCTTCCCAGAGTGTTAGGGTTATTAGGTGTGTGCCTACCCAAGCACGAATTTCAATATATCTCACTGAGATTAAAATCATTTCATTGGAAAGAGGAAGAGAAGGTAGGATTCTGTCACTATTTGAAAAGGAAGTGTCACTTTGTGAAAACATACCTTAAAATAAAGCAACTCAACTTTAAAAAACAGTTCACACTAGAAAAAGTCTAACTTCTAGGCTGTGACCAGCTGATACCTACTGAACAGAGTCTGCACCTCTGCTGGTACCTTCTGCTGAGCACAGGAAGTGCCAGAAGAATCCTGTCATGGCACAGCTATTGCTACACGCGTGCCCCTCACAGAAGGCCAGTTTAAATGAGCTTGTTCGCTTGTCCTCATGCTCACCCGGAAGATGGAAAGACAAACCATGACGTCACCTCCACCGCAAACTCAGGAAACCAATGGTGCCACAGCAGGGCTTTACAAGTTGTATTTGACAAGCTGCAGGAAATATTGTGGGAGAACGCAAGCCTTTCTTAAGGGGAGATGAAGTCTCCCTGAGGGCAAAATTAGTAAGTCTTAACCAGAAAACAGAATCCCTAAAATGTACAGGGCCCAAGCAAGAGTGTGCAGGGAGATCCACGCAGCCCATATCAATGACAGCAAACCTTTTAGAGCTTTCAACGATACAGCCTGCTGTAGTACAGATGCTGCCCTCAGAAATAGGGCAGGTCCACTGCTGCCCTATATCTGAGTGTTTGAAAGCAGTCATCAACTAAACCACCTAGTGAATGAAATACATCTTCGCCTCCCACCCTTGTAATGGCTCTGTAAGAATGCTCAGCCTCCTTGGCATCCAGTGCCAGCAGCAGCAGCAGGGAGAACCAGCAGCTTTCCGTCCCTGACCTCTCCACGGGTGGCCTCCCTGTCTGCTTTATGTGCTCCCCAGTCTCCTCTGGGTGGCAGGTGGGGCCTCACATGTGTGTCTGTGTGTGTTGGGGCAGACATTCCAGAAGCATGCCACAAATCTATCCACATGGCTGCTGCTTGGTCATTCTCTGGGTGGGATTATTGCTTGGGGAAGCAGATTCCTAGTTATTTGGGTTTCTAATGTCCAGAGCATGATGTGCGTGCGTGCGTGCGTGCGTGCGTGTGTGTGTGTGTGTGTGTGTGTGTGTGTCTTACATTTGGGAGCAGCAGTAGGTGGAAACAGGCTCCAGAGAGAGCTATGGAGCTATGGACTCTGTTAAGCCAGGCCAGAGGGCGCATGGCTGTATTGCCAGCCACTTGGGAACTAAGGCAGAAAGATTGCCTGAGCCTGGGAATTCAAAGTCAGGCTGGGCAGCTTAGCAAAACCCTCCCTGAAAAACAAAATTAACTAGGATCCTTCAGTACATATTAAAGCTTGGGACCATAAGAACAACAGAAAGTCAAGGGCAGGGCTGGGCACCAGACCTCGTAGGCAAGTATGAGAACAAGAAGGAAGTGCGCTAGGGGCTGGTCACAGTACACTTCCTCCACTGTAGTGGCCAGGGCTGGCTGTGGTCTCCTACAAAACAGCTAGGGTAGATGCAGTGATAGGTTCACCACAAAGGAGGGGGAGGCCATAAGGACACACACCTAGACCGAGGGTGCATTGTGACATTTGTATCAAAATGAGATGGACTCTGATGTGCCGTGTGGGAAATACCTGGGTACCATCTACACAGGGTATTTGGTTTAGGGTGGGCATGTCTGGGAGAATCTGGAGAGACTGGCGTGCAACACAGTGACGTGCACGGAAAACACCAAGGATGGCATTCAGTTCATCTGGCTACAGAGAAGGTGGCTACTGCTGACCTGTGGTGATGTTATATAGGGTGACATTATCCAGGGCCCTGGACAAATATGCTCTTATGGAGCCTTCTGGGCTTCCTGCCCATGCTCTACAATGATCAGCTGCACCCTCGTATGGCAGGGCCTCAGCCACACGGCCTTCTTGTCAGCTGCAGCAGCCCAGCCTCCCCTCCGCCTGGGTTTTTCAGCTGTGGAGGATGAGGAGAGACATTCAGGCCCTATCTTTTTAACCTTCTTTTTTTTGTATATGTTAAGGAATTTTCCAAATTCCTTAACCTACCACCCAGCATCAATAATTCCAATGAATATTTTATCAAATTGCTTACATAGTCTTCAACTTTTTCTCAGCAATATTTTAAACAAATTTCCATCTCACCCCAAAATACTTAAAATGATTATTTTTTCCCTCTAGAATATCTGAAGAACAACCTAGACCTCAGCTGATAATGTCTACTTTCTAACATAATCACTCTGTAGTATTATCAGATATTGCGTCCACAGTAGGGACTTCACTTTTCTCCTTCTTTTTAAGACAGAGTTTTTTGGCCCAGTGCAGTAGTGCTCACCTGTGATCCCAGCATCCTGATGGCTAGGGCGGAAAGGATTGCTGTGAGTTTGAGGCCAGCCTGGGCTACAAAGTGAGCTCAAGGCCAGCTGGAGCTGCCTAATAAAACCCTGTCTCAAAAAGATAAATAAATAAGTAAATTAATTAATTAATTTAATGAACTTTTTAAAAAAAAGTCCTCCCACTTAGTCTGAATGAGGGTCAAACAAGAATTGGCCTTATCTGAGTAGGATGGAAAGGCCTCTCACGAGGCTGGAGGACCAGGGCCTCCTGTGCACCTCATCTCAGATGAGACAGAGCTGCAGGTCAGACATGATGAAGCTTCAGACCCTGGAAGCTCTGCCTCTTGCAAAGGAAGCCCCAGGGGGAGGCATAGATGCATGCATGACCTTGCTGCTATGAGTAGCTCACTCTGTACTGCAAGTTCATGAGCACGGTCCAGGATTCAGGTCACTGAGCCACAGTAGACCCACCATGAAAGTGGCTCTTGGTCTTCTCGGGACTGCCTCTATCTTTCACAGTTTTATCTTTCCACTTCAAGGCCAAACAGCAGCAGCCTGGGGTGACATAAAGAGCGTGAGCAAGCGCTGCAGCCTGAGTGCTGTCTGTCTTTTTTTGATGGATTGGCCTTAAGCAAGTCTCTCACCTGCCACATTCCTCATGTCTGCAGTGAGAGGGATGAACTCACCAATCCCTAAGACCTCCCAGCTCTGGCAATCATGACCCTGAGCTCAGATGCCACCAGATAAGTTTTGACAGGCACTGGGAGGCCACAGATCCCACCCTTTCATTAAAAATTATTTATGGAGGGAGGCCGTCTTTTACGTTGGAGCCACCAGATCCAAACACAGTATGAAGCATATAATAAGTTCTTACAAATGTTGCTGGATAAATTTACAATGCAACAACCAGACCATCAACCAGGAGCCAGACATGGGGCTAACCTTGAGGTCCCAGATGATCCCAGGAAAGGCTTTTAAATAGGGAGCTTCTCAGTGCAAATAGAAAGTTCTCTAAATAAGACAAGTGGTTAGGGATCTCAGAAGCTCAGATTTTGATGAAGACATGGACCTAGTGGCTGCAATCCATGGCTTTCCTGTTCCTTGGTGTGCATCCTGGCGACAGCCATGCCTGACTCCTGATCTCTCCAACTGCTCCAGAGCAATACTGTAGACCTGCGAGATGGCTCAACAGACTGAGCAGCTGCTTAGGCAAGCGCAGGGACCAGGGTTTGATCCCTGGCACACATGTTGCATTGTCCCCATGCCCAGGCACACTGAGTCAGCCACCAAGACCACGAGTGGTGGCGCACACCTGTAATCCCAGAGCTGGGGATGTTGAAAATAGGAGGATCACTATGAGTCCAAGTTGCATAGTGAGACCCTGTACCAAATACCTTAAAAATAAATAAAAGAATTTTAAAAAGCAACACTGTAGAAAATTGGTCCTGGGTGGAGGGATGTCTAAAAGATGTCTGTATCGATTCACAAGGGGGTGTAACTGAGTATCTGCTAAATGGCTCTCAGAGTGTTTTCCAAGGTTCATGTTCCTTGGAGTAAGCTCATGGGAAGGATGCAGACTCCTACATATTCCAGTCTTTTGTTTAACCCCTTTATCCTACATCTTTCTGAGTGTGGAGCACATATACCTTGAGGACAACTGCACAGATCTACCACAACACGGGCTGAAGCTACGGGGAGGTGCAGAGAGGTCAGCACGACCATTCAGAGCCTCTTTGGGCCCTGGCGTGGGTTAAGGATTTGAGTCCACAAGAACTGGTCAAGCTTTGAATCCTGGGCCAGAATAAAGCTCTTCACTGCCAAGCCTGCATCTGTAAATGGCCTTTTGCACTACTAGAGACAAAGATACACGCCTCAGGAGAGGACTTCCAGGAAGCTTTTCAATAAAACAGAACCCAAACCCCTCCCAAAACACCAGCCACATTCTGTGATCTCCAGAACAATAGCATTCCTGCCTTTTCCTCCCAATCATGCATCCTGGAAGCCTCACAGAGCTTCAGTACACAACAGCTTACTGGGATCCTCTGGTGCTAATGGCTTACTGTGCATAATCCCTTCCTTGGGTCAGGCAGTCCCTAAAGAAGATGTTACCACAGTGTAATTTTAGAACTGAAGGAATCTTGGAGATCATTGAGTTTACCCCTCCGGTTTCAGGCACAACTTCCTTCCTTCCTCTGAACCTCTCCAGTGACCCTTGGAACATGCAGCAAATTCTCCACAGTAAGCAAAGTCACGATGTCTTCATGATTGGAGAAGTCTGCAGTGCTAGCTCATTACAGCTAGCAGTAACTCACTGCTGCAAACTGGAGTTGGAAGCTTCCGTGGGGCTCGGCACATGTGGCGGAATAAATAAATAAATAGCTGTGCCCGGATATCAGGAAGCGCTACTAGCAGACACATGTGTGTAGCAGGAGTCGCCAGCAGAATGCAGCTTGAAATGAGACCCACATGGCCCCGGCAGTGGGCAATTAAAGCTCAGAAGACTGCAGAGGAAGAGCTGGAGGGGAGGAAAATAACCCAACAACTTGTTAACAATTAGCAGTCTAAATTCTTCTTTTAAAAATAAATCTTGATACCAGTGAACAAGAGGGGAGTATCTGGCTAGGAAATCGTCAAATTGGCGCCACTCTAAAGATCCCTTCTGCCAGAAAGCTCAAATCAGTGTATGGATGTGCGGTTAGCTGTGCTTCTCACATGAACGTCAAGGAAGACTGTTGTCCCCCTCTGTCAGAGCAGGGAGACAAATTGTGGCAGAGCTTTTGCTTTCCTTTGTTTCACTCTATGAGTCATCACTGGACTACATAGTTAGAAATCCCCTTAGGAGTATAACTTTCATTTATCAAAGGGGTTGTTAGCATCCTGGATACACAGTCCCCAAAAAGCCTACACTTGTATAAGGAGTCATAGTTAAGAATCCATATTTGCACAAAGGAATACTGGATGTATACACAAGAAGCCAGCAGGAGTGGTTTCTCGTGGCAGGGTTGGCGACAGCAGAGTGGATGAGCATAGGGCTATGAGGGAACTTCTGTCTATCAGTGTAAGGATCTGTCCTTAAAAATATAACCTACTGAGTCATCAAGTTCAGTGCAAAAATAATTTTTTGATGCCCACCCTTGCTTCTAAGAAGGCTCCATTTCAAAAATGGAGTGTAGCGGCTCCTGCACTAGAGGTGAGGTGTCGAGCGGTAGCATTCAATTACCCTCCCACCTCCAGAACAGCGGGCCTGGTCTCTTGAGGGAGCTCTCAGCATCACCCCAAATGCCCTGGGCAAGACTGGCATCAAGTTCTCTGAATTCTCACCTCTTGCCACAACTGGTGTCCAGTTACCTTAGCAGTGGTGGATGACCATTTGCATATGTTCGTGTGTAAGGAGGGTGACAGACTCAGTTACCAGCTTCAACTGTTTCCTTTTCTCCTTCATTGAGCTATGCTCCTGACAGCAACCAGAGTGACTTTGTATTAAGCTTGAGCTAAGTGTGGTGGTACACATGAGTAATCCTAGAACTACTGGAAGAAGGGGCAAGAAGACTGTAAGTGTAAATTCAGTCTGGGCAACTTAGTGTCTTAGTGAGATGCTCTCAAAATAAAAAACAAACAATTTAAAAAGGAGTGAGGATGCATCTCCTTGCAAAAGCCCTAGGTCAAACCCCCAGTCCTTCAAGCAAACAAATAAACAAAACATATTAAGTGTCCACCCCCATTCACATCACATCCTACACAAGACAATGGCCACGCCTGTGTGGTCCTGGGTGGTTATGGCCTCTCCCTGGCATGCCTGTCCCTCCATCTGGTGCTTTCCTATTGACACAGTGAGACCCAATGGCACCACCTCCTTCAGGAAGCCAGCTCAGGCTGGCCCTGGTCCTCTGTGATGCGCAGCCAGCCTGTTGTCTGTGCTCTGTCACTTTCATGGCTCCTGTCACAGAGGTTCCCAGCTTTGCACTGCAATGCTCTGCTTCCTGCTGTGCCCCAGGTGACTGAAGTCCTGCTTGCTGTCCCTGTGCCCTGGCCGTGGAGCCAGCACTGCTGCCTGCTGAGTGGCAGTGACCCTTAGCATTTAGGCTGCACCTTGTGCCTTACTGTGTTCCACCCATAATTCACCCATTCTTTGCCAATTTACTAGGTAGTAGGTGCCCCTTACAGCTTGGACAGTGACATAAATCCCAAAGCTATTAAGCACAGATAGTCTTTAAATCCAGGTAGTCTGCCTCTAGAGTCCAGGTTTTGAAACATTGTGTAGTAAAGTAACAATATCTATAAAGAAAGGAAATAACTAAAAATCAAACTCCCATTGCTAAGACAAGGATCCTCCAAGTACTAGCATCTAAAATCCCCACGCCACAGCCATACTTTGGGTTGAGGACCCGCCACCCCCACCGACCCTCAAAAGGCCCTGAAGTTCTCTGCGGCACTGACCTGACTGTGCAGAACAAGAGTCATCCAGCAGCCTCAGAAAATCTGCTCTGTTTCCCAGAGCCGCCCCTGAGGCCACCCTGCATCCTTCCTGTTACACTGAAACTTGAGACATTGAGGCTTCTTCTGGTGATCCAGCTCCAAAATGCAGCACGTATGGAAAGAGGGAGGATTCACCACCGCATCTCCATGCCCGAGGCGAGGGGCTTCTGCTCTCCCCTCTTCAGAATGCTTTCTTGGGGCTAGGCTACAGCATGTTTGGGGACACAGGCTGGTCTGCAGTCCCTGCCCTGGCCTATCAGTGATGTGCAGAGCCGCTGAGCCCTGCACCTCCTCCAGGTGAGGCTGAGCCTGTCTCTCATTATTGCCTGATGGTCCAGATAACTGACACAAATGGGCAGTTTGAAATGCTTTCCCGGAGGCCAGCTCACCACAGGCTTCTCCAAACCTGCTCAGAGATGTTCTCAGGAAAGAAGAGTCTGCCCTTGGCCTTTTGCTGGTGAGCAATCAGGATATGAGAAAGAACCAGAGCTCCATGATACTGAGAGAAGGGAGAATGAGTCTCCAGGGGACTGCTGTGGATAAGCCCCAGGGTTAGAGACAAAGGCTGAATACTGGAGCTGTGGCTTTGCTGTTCCCTAATTGAAGAGACTAAGTTATTCACCGTATGTGAGTCACACTGTCAAAGGAAATTAATAGCTTCCTTATGTGAGGAAGAAATAAAGCTTTCAGGACAAAAGGGCTTTATAATTAAAAAAAGTGGTTCCAAAGGCTGGTTAATTGTCACAAATAACAATATTTTATTTATTTATTCATTGATTAATTGATTGTCTTGAGACAGGGTATTGTTATGCAGTTCAGGCTGGCCTTGAGCTCATTTTGCAGCCCAGGCTGTTCTCAAACTTGCAATGATCTTCCTCCTGCCTCAGTCTCCTGAGTGCTGGGATTATAGGCATGTACCATCACACCTAGTTTCTTTTTTAATTATAGATTTTTGTATATTTCTTAAATTCACTGAATTATAATCTCCAGAGGATGGGTCCAGCGGTTGTATTTGTAGAAATTTCCTGGACATTCCTGAATGTGCTTATTCTACTGAGCCACCTCCCTGGCCCCCAGCCCAACTATATATATATATATATATATATATATATATATATATATATATATATATATATAGTGGCACTATATATATATATAGTGCCACAATGCCCATGGTATAGCCATGATTGTAAAGTGATATGAAAAGATGGCATAATTACAATTATGTGGCAACAAAAATACTAACCCTGAGTGTTACCACTGCCTGCCTTACAAATGGAGAATCTGTATGGGACGTGACTGCACTACAGATGAGGAGGAGCTGCCCACTTCCCTACCAATTTGGAGCCAAGATGTCCGCAAACTTGGGGTGCACACAGGGCTCCTTCTGCCACTGCACACTGTAGAGGGAGCTCTGTCACAAAGCACAGAGACATCCTAACATTTGCCTTCTGTCCCAACCTGGCAGAAGCAAGGTGTCAAGTTAGGAATGGACTCCTTGGCAAAGGATAAGCATGGCGGGCCAGTCCTAGAATCCTGCGGTGCAGCTGAGTGCCACAAGGACACCTAGCAATCATGAGAAAATGCAACATGCTGGGGCAAATGTCCTGCAAAGCCAGGAAGTGAGAGCAGGCGTTCTGAGCTCTGCATCAGATGCGGCCAGCAACCGATGATGGGCTTCCGCCCCTAGTTACTACCTTCTCTGCCCCTCTGTCTGCATCTGTAACATGTGGACACAACTTGTCTACTCTAGGAAGTGTTCAGAGCATCAAAGGCAATAACAGATGTAAAGGTTTACAGGACACTCGGAAAGGCCACACAGAACAATGTGGCATTTTTTACTCTTTAAAAGTATGATGAATGTGTTGTCCTGCAGAAAAGAGCACTCTCCCAAGAATGAAAAGTGTGTGCAGTTGCTCATCCAATAAACAGCATAATCTATGAATATCATTCTTTAAAACTCAAAAGAAAAGTATTCTAAAAAACAGCCCCTAAAAAGGAAGGAATACTTTTCTACACTTTACCCAGCAGCAGATAAATGCTCTTAGAGAACTGCCCAGGAGCTATTGAGTCTGAGAGGTTATGTTAGGCGACCTACAAGAGAAGGGATAAAAGTAAGCAAACAGACTGGGGCGAACAGGAAAGCGATCCTGGAAGGGATTTTGAAACCACTAAGTAGCAAACGTAGCTTCCCCTTCCCACCCACTCACCACTGGAAATAACTTTAAATAATGCATCTGAGAATGTCGGCAGAACAGGCAGTCTGGATTAAAGTCTTTTAAAAGGGATGGTTTTCCAACACACAGCCTTCAGGAGAGCTTAGGAATCACTGAAATTTCAGGCAAGTCCAGCACCAGATATATCAGGTCAGCTTTGAGCTAGTGCTGAAATCTTGGCATGCTAAAGCTACCATATGGAAAATAAACTTCTGTCAACCACCACATTCCCTCTTCTTACTTTCATAGTGTGGAAGACTCATTGGCTTTGAGTAGGCAAAATTCCATCAAGAATTTGGCTGGCCATTTGGAAGCTGTAGTCCAAACCAAAGTAGTCATTCACCCTTTAAACAAATAATTAATTGAACACCTTCCATGTACCAGATATTGCCCCAGTCTTGGGGATTATAGAGGTCTATGAAACTCATTAAGTTCTTTGCCTCTTGTGGTTTGTATTTAACAGAAGATGAAGGAGAGTAAATTCATGCATCTTACAATAAGTGCTTTGAAAATGAAAAAGCCAGGGAAAATGGGAAGATTCCTGTTCTACACAGATGGATCTGATAAGCTAATGCACGAGTCTGGAGACAGCAGCCAAGTGGGTATCTGTGTGGTTACCTACTCCCAGCAGAGGGATCAACAAACACCAAAAGCCTCAGGCTGTGGCAATGTGCAGCATATTCAAGGGGACATGGCAGAGACTGTGAGGCCTCTGCTGGATAAGGAAGGAGAGTGGTAGGAAACGAGGTCCAAAGACAACCAGATTCATGCTAGTAGGAACTCAAAGACTTCAGATTTTACCTTGTGGCGGGGGAAACACAGGCACTTTCTGAGCCCTGGAAGGATTTCACCTGCCTCACGCTTTTAAAGGATCTCTGGCTATTTTGATGAGGACAGGAAAGGACATCAGGCCACTGAGACATACAAACACTGCATTAGTGAGTGTTGGGAGGTGTCACTAATGGCTTGGGGCACAGTGGAAGAAGCGAGGCTGACAGATTTGCTGTTGGGATAATGGAAGAAAAAGTGAGGTGCTGAGGTTGCTCTGGGGTTAGGACTGGACATCGGGAAGAAAGCTTGGAGATGATGAGCCTGTGGGAGGAGCTACGTTGGAGATGCCCAGGCAGTGTCCACAGAGAGATACTGAATACGGACTGGGAAAGGAGAGAGGGCCTTGCTGGAGCATTGGTGCTGGAGTTGCTGGCATGTGGTTGCTATTTGGAGCCAAGGGCATAATGAGATAGCCATGGGAGTAAGACAAGACAGAAAAAAAGGGGTCCATGGCCTTGATCTGGGGCCTCCTTAGTGAGCACCTGAGCCAACTCAAGATGTAGAGGGCAGGGTGTGAGGAGAGATGCAGGTTGAGAGAGGAGTCACACAAGAGGCAGGTGTGATAATTTAAGCCAAATGCTATAGCCGGGCGTGGTGGTGCATGCCTGTAATCCCAGCACTCGGGAGGCTGAGGCAGGAGGATTGCTGTGAGTTCGAGACCAGCCTGAGATACAAAATGAGCTTAAGGCCAGCCCGAACTGCATAGTGAGACCCTGTCTCAAAAAGGAAAAAAAGACAAAGTAGATGGTGTTGACTGCGAGTAGGGCAGTGATGGGGCCACTGGTCGCTTAACGAGAGTAGTTTTGGTGAGAGTGTGATGAAAGACTGACTGGAAAAAGTTCAAGAGAGAAGGAGATAAGAAGTAGAAAGAGCCACTACAGGCCACTGGTACTCAAAGGTTAATGACTGGTCCAAGGTAATAAGCATGCAAGTGGTAGGCCTGGGATTCAAGCCCAGGTCTATTGACACCTCATCTTTCCCAGCAATGAACACTAATGCCACATAATGTCTCAGTGATCTGCCAGGAATTTGCAGCTCTAGGGCTTCATTGTAGGTCATTTGGGAAAAAGAAATACTTGATGGAAATCATTCTGAACCTGAGACCAAATACATACGCTCCTTCCTTCTTGTGGGTTTAAAACTCAGATGAAGTATTTGCTTGCAGCTGAGTTCCTTCTCACCAGGCGAGCACTGCCCCGTGTCATGGGGGCTGGGCAGTGGGGGAGAGTAGGGGAAGGGAACAGGAAGTCATTTTTGATGCTTGGCCAGGCCCCCTGTGACTTCTGAGAGTCACAGAACTGCCACCAACAGTCACCGCAGTTCCTGGAGAACACAAGCTTTGGTCAGGCAGAAGGGCACCTGTAGTGACATCATGGGGTACAGCAGTGGAAACTACACACCCTCCAAGGGCCTGTCTCCCCCTGGTTGAACATGGGGAACCCAAGAAGTTAATTATAGCTCCTGTCTACCCAACCTCACACTCACCCAACCCCACCCTACGACTGGTACATAGATGTGCGTGGCTTGGGCTTGTAGCATTTCTTCCTCTATCATCTGTGACCAAAGCCCCGCCTCATGTATGTGATGAAGACCACAATATCCACGCAGCCTCAGTGTGGCAGGAACACCTCCTCCCTCCTGTCTCTCCTGCTACCAGGAAACCTAATTTAGTGTACTGAGGAGCTGGATAGTAGGGTCACTTCCCTGGAGCAGAGGGGGCACCTGGCACTCTCAGGTCATGTCAGCTCCTGGGACAGGCATTAGAAGAGGAAGAGAGAATAGCACTGTTCCTTGTTTTCTTAGAAGAGACCCTAGAGTGTGATACTTGTAGATTGTCCTTTATTTCTTTCCTGTGGTCTTAGGGACTAAACCCAGAGTCTTCACCTTGGGCTACCTCCCCAGCCTATTTTTAATTTGGAGACAGGATGTTGATAAGTTGGTAAATTGGTTGGGCCAGGCTTAAACTCACAATCTTCCTTCCTCTACCTCTCAGAATGATAGGATTACAGATGTGCACTACCATGCCTGACTCACTAGTGGACTTTTCTGAGACCTTGAGGAAAGGGTCTCTGCCACATGGAGGTGGCCAAGCCTTGACCCAATGGCACCCCTGAGCAGCCTAATGAGGTAGTCTTCTCTAAGAGTAGCCTTGGCTCACAACTGCTGGCCAAGTCTTGTTCAACTTGTTCTGCTTTGAACTCAGCTGTGCTGGGCAAGTTTAGGCTCTAATCTATGTCAGTTCCTGAGTAGGAGGGAGTAGGGAAGCTGAGGCTGTCACTGATAAGCTCTTCAGGAGTCTATAGCTTGGCAAGGCCAGGGTAGCCATGCTCAAGGCCTTCAAGAGGACAGAAGGGGAGGACGCTCCTTCTTGCTCATTTCCAGAAAATGGCTTTGATGCTCAAGACTTGGAAGATTTGACTGGACCCCTCAGACAGCAACTTTTTTGTCTGGGATGGAGAGTCCAAGACTGTAACTCAAACCTCCTATTGCACAATCCAGATGGAAAGTTCTGAGCAAGGTTTCTAGACACAAAGTGGCCTCAGAAGGTGAAGGACATTCTAATGTCCCAAGCCACTGAGTGGACAGAGATTTCTACATGCACAAGATCAGAGGCACTGTTTCTGTTCCTGTCCTGTGATTCCCATTCCTGTTGGGTTCTCACCTATCTCACCCTGTGGCTGCCACCACCTCCTTGCAGTCTTTCTGCCCCTAGAGTAGGACAAAGCAGGATGAATGGAAAGGTCTGCTCCATACTCCCTCCCTGCAGCCTCCACTGAGAGAATCCTAGAGAACAGAGGAGAAGGCAGGAAGCACTGGACTCCTCCCAATTTCTGGAGCACTTTCAAGAGAGGAAAATGTAATTCTGAATGAAATTCAAGAGGCTCCCCTCCATGACTCACTGGTTTGGGAGAGGGAAGCTTCCTCTATCAACAAAGGGTCTCAGTGCCTGGGGCCACCATGGAGGCTGAAGATCTCTCTCTAAGGATCCCAGAACCTGGCAGTGGCTAGGGAGCCATATGCTGTATTCTGAGACTCCAGTGTAAATTTCAGCTGGATGTTTGGATTTGCGTTTTGTAATTATTCCATTTTGAGAGAAGAAAGAGTATCTGTGTGTGTGCTTGGAAAGGGGAGGGGAGCCACAGACAGGTGTGGAGAGTAGCAAGTGGAGAAGAGACACAGTCATCACCAAGGCCTTTCTCATTAGTTTCTCCAGGATTTCCAGCATACAGCTTCAGTGATCTGCTGCAGGCACAGGGGTTTCAGCTCCTACGAGTCGGGAACTTTCTGGATGGCCCCTGAAGCAGTGTGATAAAGGGGCACATGCTCGGCCTCACACCTATGGCTCTTTGCAGCAGCACTACTACTGTCCTCAGGGAGTGAGCCTTTGGGGCTGCTACCAAAGCCAGACTGTAAGTCCTATCCCCAGATACAACTCAGTATCAACCTTGCTTGAGCATTACATATATGCCAAGCACTGCACAAGCTTGACTGTGTATCGCATTTTATCTTCATAATGGGTGTAGGGTACAGGTGTTACTATGCGCAGACTTTACACCTGAGGATATGCCAACAGCATGTGGGACCTAGGTTTACCTGCAATCGCTGTCATTAACCACCACCCTGCCCTGCCTGTCTGTCCTGAGCTGACATTGTCTCACAGTAAGTAAAGAGGGAAGGCAGAAGCACAGTGGTGAAATGTTGAGGTTTAGTTCCCACCCCTGGGAGCATCTCTACTGAGGGTCACAAGTTATTAAGCAATTCGTCACAAGTCATTAACTCATAGCATAGCCAGGATTCAGAGCGACGATGTGGACTCTCTCCATTTTATTACTTTGCCTCCACCAAATTCCTGGAGGAAGGGATCTGCCTTTTCCTTTGGTTCATATTTTAAAGTAAAGGCAAAAGAGAAGGATCAGAAACTTTTCTTAGATATCCACGTATATATTTATTTGGGATTTTGAAAGAGGGCCAAGCAAGAGCAATTTCAGGAAGGGAGACTTGGATCTCATGTGAATCACCAAGGACAGTATGTCTGAAAAGAGACAACATGTGGCAGTGTGAGGTGGTGAGCTCCCTAACAAGACAGGAAATCAAGCAAAGTCTTGATAAACCCTTGTAGAAAGCAGCTGTTGCTTTAGCTCTCTAGGATTGGGAGAATACAGGTGAGGATGTTCCACAACCCTAGTATGCGTTAGAGGAATGCCACTGAGGTAGTGAGACATTCTCTTGCCATTCCTGGCAGATAGTGCCCTGGCACACAGCCTGGGCTGAGCCAGTCCACTGATCCCATTCAGGACATGGAACCTTAAAGGTGTGACCGGAGGTGAAAGAGTGGTGCCCAGGGTTGGCTGTAATGTTCTTTGCTTCTGCTTGCATCAAGCCTCAGTATCCAGGCTCATCTTGGCTACTTCTCTCCCTTTGCTGAGACAAAATATCTGACACCCAGAGTTCCAGAGGGAAAGGTGTATCCCAGTTCGCAGTTTGTAGAGGTTGCAGCCCACAGTCAGCAGGCTCCAAGGTAGGGTGGCATGGCCAACAGGCATTGTGAAGGAGAAATGGCTCATGGTTGGCAGAAGGGAGCACAGCAAGCAGGGGATGACCGCAGCCTTTCTATCCATTGTATCTCATCCAGGCTACTTAGGGCCAGTAGCACTCACACCTTTAATTCTACCATTGCATCATGAATCAGTTCCAGCATTACACATCCTAGATCCAGCCATTTCTGTAAAAGCCCATGTATGGAACATGAGGCTTACGTGTAGACATAAGCTATAACAAGCTCCGGTCAGCTCTGCTTAGCTTACCCTGAGATGGCTTCCAACATGGGACACAGCATCTGGTGGAAGGCTGGACACACAGTGTCACCATGCTGCCCGTGTACTGAAGCTATGGGGGAAGCTCAGGGAAACACACGCTCAGGCTCCTCCAGAAAGTACCCACTGGATCGGCACCTTCAGTGCTGCACCCTGAACACCTGTAAGTTTTTAAACTTCCCAGATGATTCTGAAATGTACCTGTACTTGAGAGTGACAGGAATAAATAAACTCTTAGGGCCTGCAAAATAAAACACCATGATTTTCTGAAAAGCTAAGAATTTGGGAGTAGCCCTCAGAAAAATGCTGACAAGAAGCTCACCACCATCACAGACACTGATGCATCACACACACACACACACACACACACACACACACATCTCAGAGGCTAATCGTGACATTCCTTCTACTGCTGTCCATTGTCCCCTCCAAGGGCTTTCACAGACAAACCCACTGCTGTTGCCAGTGTAGCTTCACCTCCTCCAGGTGGTGGCATCCAGTCCTGCAGTGAGGGACCCTGCGAGGCACTGCTCTGAGGATCTGTGGGACCTAAGCAGAGACTGGTCCCCACTTAGAGCTGAACTTGCCTGGCTGAGAATGAGGAACTAGAGCTGAGCTGCTCTGTCCCAGTCTGGGGCATGAGAGTGACAGTTAGATGCTGGCGAGCAGGGAGTCCCTGCCTCCAGGTTCTGGCTCTGAGGGTTCCATTGCGGCAAGATGAGCAGCTGGCCTCATGCCAGGGTCTCAGCTCAGGAGCCCCACTGTTCCTTCACTCCACAGTGAAGCCCATCACTCCAGGAAGTAGAGCTGCCTACAAGAAGATGCCTTGAAGCCAGCAGAGTTCTGTGTGTGTCAAGGTTTGTCTCTGGACATAATGAGGAAGAAGTTAACCCCGCAGCTTCCTGAGTCTCCCTCTCCCCACCACCCTTCTAGATAGGGTTGTCTGGGCACTTTCTGGTCAGGCCAGGAAAGTTCAGGCTTCCCTGCGTAGTCTTGCCAGTACTCAGCAAGGCTGCGGAATACTAGAGCAAAAGAGCTGGGGCTAACTAGACCCTGGTGGTGCCTGAGGTCCCTAGGAGCAGGAAGGAGGAAGCACAACAGCCTCAGGGTCCTTTCTGGCTTCAAGTGTCCGAGCTCACCCTGGGCACCTATCTGCCCCCACAACTCCTTAAACAAGTGAACCGACCTCCCACCCCCATGCCCTAGAGATTCACACTGGCCTCCACCTCCGGAGGACTCGGAGGACAAGTCGACCATCTGGTGTCTGTGTCATCTGCATCTGTATAATGCACATACATTTGTCTCCCAGCTCCTCCAAAATGCACACAGCTGAATTCCGCTGCTGACTTTGGCACATGCTCCTGCTATCTGAGAACACAGTCAATTAAAAAGGAAGGAACACATGCTGCAAATCATGCCCTCATTTCCAGAGACGTTTTCCTCCTCCAAAAGCCTGAATTACTTCATGATGAACAACAATGAAGAAAAAAAAAATAACCCAAGAAACTGGCATGATGGCTTCCAGCTTGGCTTGCACCCAGGGAGCAGCTGCACGGTCCCCACGTGGTGGTCTGCATGGCTTGGCTCATTCTCTTGTCTGTATGGGTATTGCTGCTCTAGCAGAGGACCTGGCTGGAGGTAGTGGGATGGAGGAAATCAACCCTGGAGTTCCTCTCAGCCTTACGAGGCTCTGCTTTCACTCCTTTGATCTAACAATATCATTGTGGGGTGTGTGGCGTGAAGAAGATCAAAGGCAGGATTAATATTCCATTCTAGAGACAGAAAAATGAAGGCCCAAGGGCAGCAGGTGATTTGCCAAAGTTCAGTACAGGATATTGGTTCTGTTAGGAAACACATGGGATCTTTTCCCACATACATTTGTGCCCATTACACAGATGAATGAGATATTAGTGAGGCCAAAGCTATGTGGAAGCACACAGACTGTACAGTCAAGAGACAGGGGCCTCACTGTCCCCCAGCATGTGCCCTACAGACTCACTTAAGGGCTGCCAGTGCTGGGCCTTCTTTTCCTTCCAGTCAGACCTGCTGGCCTGTGCTCGGCTCTACCCTGAGGTGTGTTCTGAGCTTCCTCGGCCTCACGGGGTGGCCTTCTCATTACCGATGCCTTACAATAACATCCACCTTACCAGAGCCAGAAGAAAAAGGAGGAAGGAAAAAGAGAAGATTTTAAAATGGGGTTCCACTGCTTCTGCTCTCTAAGTCTAAAAATGATTAAAAATGTTGGGGGTTGGGTAGAGGGTGTGGTTCTTCCCAACTGTCTTCTGCAGAGATTCTGGAAGCCAGGGCTACATGGCTGAGACACGGCCCTGCCAGAAGGCCTCATACGGTGACCTTTTCGGGGGTGGGCTTGAGATCCTGCTGGAACCAGGCTCGGAGTCCTGAGAAAACAGACCCATCCTTCCATGAAGGTGTCTTTGAACAGTCCTCAGGTAACCACGCCTTTAATGGTGACTTTGACTTCTTCAACCAGTCAGGAAAATGCCAAGCTGGTGGGCTGTCAATAAAATGGGTAGTTTTGAGGTAAAAACTGTCCCTGAAAAGCCAGATCATACAGCTAGCTATCCCTACAACGCCTCAAGGCCCACTCCTGGCCAAATCCTATCATCCAGAAGATTTCTCCTCATATCTAATATGTGAGCAATGCCCCCCAGCAGGCCCCTCGCAAGCAGCTGGCACCCCACAACCACTTCTGCTTTGATAGTTGTCTTTTCCCACTTGGGGCCATGTCAGGCTCACCCACCATTTAATTGCAACTTAAAGTCACATGTTTCTGGTAGCAGAGGTTGGGAGTACTGTCCACGCTTTTCAGAAGGGGGGACATCAGGTAGTCCTTAATATCTTTGAGTCCTTTTCAAGAAAAGTGAGAAACACAGGCCTTAGAGCATGGCTGTGGTGTAGAGTGAGACATTGCGTGCAAAGGATACCCCGGCTCTGGCAAGTGATGAGCAAGCAGGTGACGGTGGCCCCATCAGCTCCCCAGTGACTAGCACACTCCGGGACTTGCTCCGCCCCCTGCCCCCAAATGTCCTCCTCCTGTTGTGGGGACAGGAAGCTAGCTGGAAGCTAAGCTATGTCACTTGGTAGCCATTATCTTAAATCCAGCTATTTCAATTCCCTTTAATGGAATGAATGAACAAGCAAATGATTGAATCAATCAATCAATCAATCAATCAATCAATCAATCTATTAACGAAGCTAGCATAGAGTTCCAGTTTCTGAGATTTGGTGATAATCTCTTTCCCATCTCTAGAAGAAAGAGCTAGGTGGAGACTGAAATTCTCCATTCGCAAACCTATTGGACTGGCTAATCCCACACAGGATGTGGAATACTTGATGACTTATGCTATTTCTGCCGATGGCGAGCCCACACCTGAAAAGAGTTAACTAGCAGCTGGTTTCTTCCTTTCAAGCCAGGGAAACAAACCAGCAGGACACACACACACACACACACACACACACACACACACACACACACACACACACACACACTGAATTTCTAATCGCCCCAACACCCACACATTTTTCTTCTCTTTGTGATTTAGTAGACAAAGCTCACATATTACACAACACATTTTGGCTGGCTTCTGCAGGCAGGGCTGGACTAAAAATGATCTCCACTCATCTCTGCTTGTCTCCCAAATCTTCTCAAATCCCACCATTACTGTTATGGTTTGGTTCTAGAGTCTTTCAGTGGCTTGTGTATGGAAGACTTTTCCCCCCAAGCAGTGATGTTTGGGGGAGGCTTTCTAGGGAAGCATTTGGATCATGAGGGCTCTCACTGTATGAGTGGACCCTGCATTGATGCATTCATAATCTGATGGGCTACAGGCTGGGGATGTAGCTCAGCAGTCTAAGTACCTCCCTGGCAAAATCAAGGACCTGGGCTTGATCCCTGGTACCAAAAGTCATGCTGGTCCTAGAACCCCACGTTTGCCCAGTTGCCTACTGAAACTGGGCATGGTGGTGTACCCTTGTAATCACAGTGCTGAGGAGGTTGAGACCTGAGGATCAGTACAAGCCTGAGCTGCATAGCGAGACCCTGTACCAAATAAATAAATAAATTTAAATAAGCGAATAAATTTTGAAACAGGATTTTGCTAATTCACTAAATTGCCCTGCTGGGCTTGGGCTTGTGGTCTGTCTTCTTCAGTCTTGCAGGGTGCTAGGATTACAGGTGTGTGCATCAGGCCAAGCAAGAGGTGGTGTTTTAGAGGCTGGTTGTGTTGTGGATCCTAGAGTGAGTCCTATGGGGTATGTCCTGGGGGATTGCCGCTTGTCCTTGGCCTCCTTCTCTCTCTTTCCTGTCTGCACTGAAGTCAACTTCTTTTCCTTCACACGATCCCTGCTATGACATTTTGCTTCACCATGGACCCAGAGGCAGCAGAACCAAGTGACCATGAACTACAGGAGCTTATGAACAAAAGTTAATTTCCTTTTCCCCCCAGGTTGATCTTCTCAGGCATTTTTTAGAGTGATAGGGAGTTGGCCAACATTACCAAATTCTCCCTGAGCTACCAGTATTGGTGTTGTTTTTTCTCCTGCAGCTTCTTTTCACAAAGTACACATAAAGATAGGGTTGGGAAAAGGGAGGAGAGGCGTCTCTAATGTCACAGTGTGAATGAGTTTGTCAAGCCTAAGTTGGCTGAGTGTTAATCAGCCAGGAAATGGGAAGGGGCCACGTGCCGAGCTTGTGTATGCCAGGCATCGGGCTGGGTGCATCATACACATCTTCTCATTTCCTCAGTCACTATGACAGAAGGGTTATTATAAACATTCAGCTCAAGAGAAGAATTAAAGCTCAGAATGGATACTTGCCATTGCATGGCTACTAGAGATACGGCCAACATAGAAACATTAACATCAAGCTTAGAGCTGTTGCAAAGGAATAATACTGTCTATTTGGCAATAAAAGCTATAAGAAGAATGAATTAATAAATAGGCATCAGCTGGAGAATATATTCTTTGGAGACTAGGCAGTGTCTCAGTCCCGAGGTCCCCTCCTCTCCTCTCTTTCCTTCACATGAGGTTGAAGATGGTGAGAGCTTTGACATCCTTCCTTTCAGTCACTTCCTTTCTGGTAGAAAGTGGAACATCCAGAGTAAGCAGCTTTGAAGCAGTATCAGAATCAGAGCCCAGTTTTCAGATAATGCCACGGTTCTTCTTTACTAGTGTAGTGTAATATGTCAAGGAGAAGATAAGCAGAAAGGAACTCCGTCACCAGGTCTATGCATCCTCAGTGTCTCAGTTACTTTTCTCTCACAGCTAGGACAAAACACCTGGCATGCAAAATTAATGGAGGACAGCTTTATTCAGCTCAGAGTTTGTGGAGGTTTCAGTTGATACTCAGCTGGCTCCAAGGCATACTGGCACATGCCAGAGGGTGGTGGTGGTGGAAAACAGCAAGAGCAAAACGGGAACAGTGCCAGTAGCAGCAGAGCAAGGCTCTCTCGCTTTCAGACTTTCCTTCCCACACCAGGTATAGCACTTACACCCATAATCCCAGCATTGGATCATCATAACCTCTAGGAGCTTGCTGCCTCATCACTGCCTGAGGCTTTGGGTGGACAACTAGACACAAATCACAACACTCAATGTATGAAAGTAGCTGTTTATGGTGACTGAGGAAGTCAAAAGAGAAAATAGGCATTAACTGTATTCTGAGACTTTGGGATCCTTATTTATTCAACAAATATGTAGTACACTATACTCTTAATAACCAAAAGAGCTAAACTGTCAGGACCTTGTAGCTTAATGAGAAATAGTCTCATTGAAGTAATTGTCCTTTGTCACAGTAAATGTTAGAAGAAAGGGCAGGTGAGGTACTTGCGTAGTCCAGAGAAGAAGAAACAAATCAATTTCCTTGCAAAGGATATCTAGAAGATTTCACTGAGAAGAACTAAGGAAGGAAGACATTAAGCAAAGAAAGTATGGTCTAGAAAAAGATTTACAATTCCCCATGGAGGGCAGGAGGGAAACATTGGAAAGGGCTGAAGGGTAGGGTTGCAGATAATTCTCCTAAGATAGGAAGCAGGACAGTGTCACATGTCTGATGGCTTACAGAAGAGGATAGACCAGTTGGTCCCAGTTATTTGGATTTTATGGACTGATAACACTTTGAAAACAGGTAGCAGTTGGCTGAAAGTAGATCACATGGATTTGTAAATTTCTAGCAAGAATTTGAAATCTCCAGTTCAAATTATCACTGTCAATCTATTAAAGATGTCTTGATACCTAAAAGGTAAGACAGGAAAGATATAATATCAGAAATAAAGAGTACTTCTGCCCAGGGAGGAGCATCTGGTGATTTGAACCAATATACTCTTTCCCCCCCCCCCTTTGTACTGGGAATTGAACCCAGGGCCTTCTCACTGGCTATGGTTGAAAAGTCTTTTGCCCATTTTTAAAAAGATTTGATCTGAGAAAGTTGTCCAGGCTGTTTGACCTTGTGACCCTCCTGCCTCAGCTCCCCAGTGTGCAGAGATTACAGGCACACAGCACCACACGTGACTATCAGTCTTCTTTTTTGTTTTACTCATTTGACTGTAGACTAAGGACAACATGGACAGATCTTAAGACTGAAGTCATGACTGAAGAATATAGCCCATCAGTGCAGATGAATTTAGCTAGAGGCAAACCATTTTCTTTCACTTAGAATGGGTGTGGTGGTGCAAGCCTGTAATTGCAACACTTGGGAAGCTGAGGCAGGGAAGATCAGAGTCAATTTGAGACCAACCTGGGCTACAAAGTGAACTCAAGGCCAGCCTGAATGGTATAGTAAGACCCTGCCTCAAAAAAAGTGGGGTCATCCGTTTGGTACACATGTAAGATGTACACCTGAAATTCTTCATCTTCTATTCTCTTTTAAGTATGTGAGCCAAGCTGCAAGTTATTATTTTTGTATACACATGTGTGACTTGTTGATGTGCCTTTCAGGTGAGATTTTCTATAACTGCCACCTACATAATTCCTCTGCAAGTTTTCCTCCTCCTTTTAGATCCCAACATCAGGGCTTTCACAGGCCTAAAACTCACTATTCAGATGATGTCCTCAAGCCCTCTCCCCATTCTATAATCCACAATGAGGACCAGAAACTCCCTAGGGGACTCTTGTATCCAAGCTACCTAAGTAAAATGCAGAATGTACACTCTCTATCCTAATAGTACAAGTTGGTAGCAATAAAGCTACTTCTCCTGCACTTTATGGGAGGAACTTTCCCACGACCAGTCAGATGTGCAAACAGGACCCCCCGACTCTCTTCTCAGCACTCATATTATAGATACCATCAAAAGTGCACAACTGAGGGAAGGGTTCTCAAACCTAACTTCTAGAAGGAGATGGATTCTTTTAAACAGTGCACACTTTCTGAAGTCCTAAGCATCAAGAACTAAAACTTTGGCAAACAAAGAGGGAAATCATTTCACTAAAAATATGTTGATCCCTTAGCAAAGACTACCTGGGCATTAGGTGGCCAAGGATCTAGACATAGCCAGCAGTTGTGTGTTCCAGTGCCTCAGTGACTTGTGGAGATGAAAACCACATCTAGGACGATAGGATTCAAGGTTCACAAAGGAAGAAAATTGGTCTCTGAGAACTGAATGAGGCAGAAGAAAGGCATGACAAAATCTTAGGGTAAATTTGTGTGGTGAAGATGGGGCAGTCAGAAAAGAATTCATTTGCAATCATTTTCTTTCTTCACTAGCCCACTCCCAAGGCTCTACATGCCCCTACTAGCTCCATGAGCTGGTCAATGGTGCAGATGCCCCATGGGGTAGGTGGGACTCAAGGTCCCTGGGAAAGGAGCCCAGGAGTCACAGGCACATTTGTGATGGTAGCTCTTTGGCCAGTCATCTCCCTCACTGGGTTTACAAAGCAGGCCTTGCTGTGACAACTTGAGACATTCCATACTACACAAAGGAAAGGAGAGCACTGCTCCTGGGTGGTATTTTATGGGCTCTTGGGTCTGAGCAGCAGTAAGAAGGTGGCCTGTGTCTCTGTGCAGGGATAGCTGGTTGGCTGGGATCTGGACCCAACTTGTAATTTTGGCCAGGCTGGTACCTGTTCCCGTCCATAGGCAAAAGAAGCCCTAAAATAAATATTTCTTTAACCATAAACAGTTTTGTTTTATTTTTGCCTTTGGGGGTAGCCTTCTGTTTTCTTTTTCTAATTCTCAAAATAAAACATTAGTTCACTGCCTGTTCCCCCACTGCCACACTGAACGTCCCACAACCTTGTGTGGGGGTTTTCTCTTCATGTGTGGCCACTTGCACCCTTCAAGCCCCGGGGCCTGGTTGCCCTGGAAATGCTTCTACCTGCCTGGCCTATGGACATCGGACATCATCAAGAAACCTAAACAGCAAAGGATGTTTTCAAAGTGGAGAAGTTTATTCCTCCCAATACCTTCTCAAAGGCAGGAACAGAGGTTGTGATTCAGATGCCCATAGGACTTCAAGTTAGACTGCTCAGTGGGTAGGCTTCAAGCCAAGGACCCAGCCAGTTAATTAAAGGTCAACCAGCTTTTGTTTAATTAAGTTCTCACACAGCTGACAGAGCACTTGCTGCCACTGGCCAAACTTTGCTTTGGTCTCTACGAGACAGCAGCCACAGGTACTTTGAACATGTCAGGTTAGTTTCCAAGTTCAAATGAGGAGACAGTGGTCTCTGGGACAAGAGATCTCATGTTCACTAAGAAGGGACAACCATGACAATGCCTGTAGTAGACATTCCAAAGATGTCAGCCCCAGAGGACATTTCCAGTGTCATCATCAATCTCTCTTCTAGCCCACAAACATGTGCTTCTCTGCCAACCACTGAACCCACACCAAGTCAGCCTTTCCTTTCTTTCTTTTGGAACTTAATAATTTCTTGTGTCACAGGAAGTGGGATATTTGCATATTTGCCCTCAACAAGGGGCTCAAAAGGACCATAAAACAGTGCTATGTATTTATGCCAAGAACCTTTTGCTAAATCCTTGAGCGCTACACTCTTCTATTCTTATATCTAAAAGTATGTACTAAGGCATGATCTTTTTTTTTTTTTTTTTTTTTTAAGGCATGATCTTTTAAACTTGTTTTTGAAATCCATAAATCACTTACATTCCTAAACCTAATCTGACTTCCAGCCAGGCAGATTTTTCCATATATGTCAAGGAGGTAGGCATCATTTGTCTGCTCTTTGTTGAGAAGTCAAGAGAAATTTCAAAACTGTAGATGACATATCTGCAACCAACCTAATTCAATAAGCTTCTACTCAGCATCTGCTATGGGCAAAGCTGGGGGGAGTAAGGGGAAAGAACATTCCAGAAATGAAGCCAACACAGTACCAGTGGGAGCACACAGTTTGTTTACAGAATGAGTGAATACATGAACAAATAGATGATCAATGACTGTAAACTCAGGGTTACAGTAAATTTTATAGCAATTCCACTCCTTTGTTTAATTGCCCAAAGAATAATTAGGTCAATATTCTTTTTTTTCTCAATATATTCTGATCTATCTTCCCACTTAATGACTCTTGCCCCAAACCCCAAATATCGTTCTGGTTTCTGGAATCTCTGGGGTCCTCTGAAGTCTCCTAAGTGACCTTGGATGACGAAGGCGAGGGGGTCTGAGTGCACTGTGGGTACAGTCCGAGGTTGCACTCTATGTGATGACTTTCTGTGCCTTCGTTCAGCATGTTTTAAAGATCTTTATTTTAGACTCTTACATCACTTTCCAAGCTGATGTCATTAGTATTTTGAGTGAAATGTCTCCTTACACGTAACTTCTTGGATTTAGATCTGTTACTAAAACAAATGATGCTGTTCTCCAAGAAGCAAATGCTACTTTTCCTCATGGATGGATGATAATCAGTTTTCTTTGTGGTGCATATGCTATGGTAATAGGACAAATAGACATAGAAACACGAAAGACACGTTTGCTTTCACAGAAAGAGTAGTTTCCATTGGAAGCCTGGAGTAAAATGCGGTGATACAAATGCTCAAAAAAAGAGGCCAATAGGTGTCCCAGTTTTTGAGAAGCAAAAAGGTTTGCCTTGAACAAAAGCTATCAGAAGTTTTCAGACCAGGGCAAAGACAGTGTGAGGGAAAGAGACAAAAATGAAGACTGGCCCCACCCTTCGTCTCCCATCTCTTTTGTCCTGAATGTGCTCCCTTAGTTCCTTCTGAGAAGCAGTGGGCTGGTAGGTGATGCATCTAATGATAACGTGTATGTGTGTCTCCATGCCTGTAAGGACCCTGTGACCCTGAGAAGACCTCTGAATTACCACGGAGCTCAGGACTTCAAGACAAACGTCAGAAGGAACAAGAAGCTCATTCAGAAAAGCCCATAGATGATGGAAAGTGTGAGTGCTACAGGCACAGAGGCTTGGAAAGGCCGCCCAGCAGAGCCTGCACTGCAAGTGCCCCTTCTCATTAGCAAGTGTTCATTTTATTATTTCCATCCCATCGTTGCCCTGTGGACTGGAATATTTAACTATCTGCATGCACTTCATGTTGATTACCCTAGGGGACTTCAGGCTCTACAAAGTAAAAAGATCCAATTAGAACATTTCCCATTGTCTTTTTCTTTGATATCAAAAAACCAATCAGTAACATCCTCAGACCCTCCCAAGAAGCAACTAGATCTGTGAGTTCTCTTGGACAAAGTCATGAAATTCAAAGTAGATGGAACAGAATCACACAACACACAAATCAACCCCAGCCCAGGGATTAAAACATTGGGTGCTCAGAGTTTTTAATATAAAACAGAAGCTATAACCCATGGCACTAATGTTCTTTTTATGAAACACAGTGATTCTGGATAAACCTGGCCCAAGATCTGCTGGAGTTCTGATCACACACAGATGTCTAGAGTTTGCCCATGTCACAGATCCATGTCTGGGGCAATGTACTTTCTACTCAGGTGACCTGTCTTCCCTCCTGTCACAGTACCCTTCCTCTCCACATTGGAGTCCTCACTGTTACTATCAGGATCAGAAGTATCCTCTGAGTATAAGATGATGATAGGAAGTAACTTCAGTCACTTCTCAGCCTTTTGGCTAAGATCAAGTGTGGCAACTTTAAGTGGAAAGGGATGAAAAAGTTTAAGATGCAATAATATTTTGAAAAGGAGTGTTAAGTTTATCCACTAAACTACAAAACTTTAACAAAATCTTAAATGGAAAAACTGTTTAAATAATGCACTTGCCATCTGGAACTTGTGCTAGGGCCCAAACTGAAGAGGAAACAAAGCTGTGTATGTTAAACCTCTCTACCCAGCTCTGGCACCTGAGGCCAGGTGGTGCTTGCATTTGCTGCTGGCTCTCCAAACTGTGAGTGGAGTTTTCACTAAGCAATGTGTGTGTGTGTGTGTGTGTGTGTGTGTGTGTGTGTGTGTGTTAGTGTCATGGGCTGAATCCAGGGTCTTTACACTGAGGTATATCTTCAACTCTTTGATTATTATGCTGATGATAATTACTTACTTTGAGACAGGATCTCATTAAATTACTAAGTTTCCTGGGCTTAAACATGAGATGGCACTGCCCAGAGTACAACACCTGCCCAGCATCTCTCGCTACTTTAGCACTGTGCTCTTCTGTTTTTCTCTAGCCTCATAAAGCAGTCTCTCTTCCATAAGTCTGAGAGGAGAGGTTTGCTTGTTATGCCAGCAAGAGCACCAGCCACACTGCTGACACCCAGCTCTACCCCTGGCCTGGTGTGGGACCAAGAAACCATCCTGTTCTTGTATGCTCACCCATAGAATGTGTGGGTGGGACTGAGCCAGCTTTGGAATCGACAAAGCCAGATTCCAGTTCAGGCTCTACCGCGTACCCAATACACAAGGTCAGAGAGGTTGCCTTGTGTCTTCTCAAGGCTCCAGAGGCCTCATCTTGCAGGGGATAAGACAATGTGTCTCCAGAGGGGTAGTGACAAGTAGACAAATATCATAAAGCTCCCAGTGCAGTAACTTTTTGCTCAACAAATCATATCTTTTCTCCTTGTTTTCTCTAAGTTGCTGTGAGTCCGTGAATCTGTGGGGCAATGACTCCATTGCCAAAGGTTTTCACGGCAACACTGCCCTAGCTGAACATGACCTACCGAGGTTAGGAAGTACTGTGTCTGGAAGTGGCAACTGAACAACTCATCTTGAACAGGAAGACAGAAGCAAAGGTGAGGGAAGACGGTAGAGGAGCCAGGTCTGGGAGGCAGTGGGCCCAAGGTGCAATTCTAGCCCTCCTAGGCCCAAGCCATAAAACAAATGACTCTGGCCATAGTCGTCTTAATGTTGCTGAGCTTCGGTTTTCTCATTGATCACATGGGGATGATCCCATATACTTTGTAGACTAGAAAACACAACTGGAATGAGTGGTCAATCTCATGCTACTATTTCTGGTATCTGAATTGAAAAGTCCGACTGAGTTTGCAAATGTGGTGCAAATGTTCTGAGAGCTACCCTGAAAGCTCTTTAGCAGGCAAACAAAAATTTAAACTTTCCCCAAACCCTAATCTTCAAAACCTAACGACTGTTCTGTGGGTTGTTAATGCATCCTAAAAGAGCAGGGCTTGTTTATCTTTGCTTAGAACAAATGACTGAGTGACCCACTGGAGGTACCAGCTCCTGGTGGCCTGATCTTTTGCCTCAAAAACAGCAATAAGCCACTCTCCTGTTTTAACAGCTAGCAGAGGGCAGGGCAGGAGGATCCCCCACCCACGCTTGTTCTGAACAGAAATCATGCTGCTATTGATGCAAAAACAAGATAAAGAGAAATGTCTCTCCAACAGGGTCAGGCCTTCCCGAGTTGGGCTGCTTTTTGTGTATTCTGCACAGAAGGGAAACAAAGCCATGTGGTCACCTGAAAGGTGGTTCCAGTGTATCTGTGGCACCAACCCTAGCCCAAGAAGTCTGGGAAGCAACTTGGACACCTAGGGAGCTTCCTCTTTCTGGCCTGTTAGCTAAAATATTTGTGTATCTTTAGTGACTTGGTACCATGTCAATAGCTCTATGTTATGATGTTCATCTCTAAGGGAATACTTGAAATTTCTCTTGGCATGACTGTGGTGCAAGAACCAATTAGCTGCTGCAGCAATCCTGCACACTGTTCTAGTTTTCATCTCTTTTGAACATCATCAGGCATCCAGGGAGTGAAGCACAGTGTAAATGAGTGTCCAAACAGCTGTGTCCAATGGGCTAAGGGGATCTTAAAACTTGACATACATAAGAGGCTGGCGAATAGTGGGTACAAGAGGGAAAGAAGTCCCTTGGTCTCTCAAGAGCTACTGAAACAGTGATAGCATCTGACACATATTAGGGTCCACTATCTCTAGTTTCCACCTATTTAAGAATAAAGAACTGACCACATAGGATCCAGAGCCGTTCCCAGGAGTCACTGGAACCCAATAAAAGCAAAGCTAGGAGGACTCGTGTGGTTGCAAAGCGGTCCCCCCAGGTACTCATGATCAACAAGTAGCCTGCTCGCTCCAGGACTAGAAACTCAACCATTCGCCATCAGATAATGTCAGCACGTCCTGCTCCTCCCAAACACCCTTGCTCCTGAGTGACAGCAGACGTGGCAGGAAGGGATGAGGGCAAGGTTTTGGGTTTTAAAGGCCAGTTGTAGGTGGCAATGCCTTAGGCTGCCCCATACTAAGTACATGCAAAGCACCAAGTTCTATGTTTGCGAAAACAAAACAACAAAACCGTGGAAATCAGAGTGGTTAAAAAAAAAATTCTAGTTACATCCTCCTGCCTACCAGTGTTCTGAGTCTAAAGCCAAAACCCTTCTGATAAAATAAGAGATGAAAAAGAATTAGCTGGTACAGATGAACTAGCTCTGCAGTGAAACTTTGACTGTTTTTGTAGTCAGAATTGGAAAAGGAATAATTGTTCGCCATGGGGTTTACTATTTTCCTAATAACATGTCTGCTTGCCACCCAAGTCAGACATGCGTTCCACCTAATACCATGTACACTCCCTTGCCCACCTTTAGGCCACCGATGCATCCCTAGATCCTTGGAGATCACAGAGGAGGGATGCATCACACAGCCTGATCATTCTTCACCTGAGCCAGACTTGTGTGCCCCCACACGACCCCTGCTCACTCATCCCTCCACAGCTTGGTGTACCCTCTGAAGTCCTCCTCCCTCGTCTCAGCCCTCATCCTGCAGGTGGTTAGTTCTCCACCTCTCAGGCTGTGTCTTCTACCCATGCTGGTTTCTCCATATGACTCTGGGTAAGAATAATGCCTTTTGCTAGTGTGCGTACAACACTTGTCACCTTGATGGCAGCATTCACCACATTACAGCTGTGGGTCTATTTGTCCTGTGTCTTCCTATTCCTACCAGCCCCAAGCTTCTTGGGTGTAGGCGAGGCTACAGCTCTGCATGGGTACCTGGCATTAGCCCATGCTCCATGTACGTATGTTAAGTGCTAACACCTCTGCCTATCTCCCCGCCTGCAGTGGATTTTTGCATACGGTATCTTTACGGCAATGCCCTTAACCATTTGCAAACTCCATTCACATTGCTGAGAAGTCTCTTGCACTCATTCTCTAAGCCAAGTGTGATTTCACACCCTCATTCTCCTTGTACCCCCACAGTCACTTTTATTGTAAGGCTTATATCTGTACAGTTCTTTTTATCTGTGTTGCTATGACTCTGGACACTATGATGAATATACCCTTTTATGTCCCCAAGGTCCAGAGAGTGCCCTGTACATGGTGAATAACCAATAAACATTGCCTGAAGGAAAACAAGAAAGGAATGTTTAGTAGGAAATATTTTCCTTGTCATAGTTCTTATTTCATCAGCTCCAAAAGCCCCTAGAATTGAGGTTAGCAAAAAGGTAAAACTATGACGGATTGCTAATATTCATAGAGCGTTTCCTACCTGCTGGCTAACTGTGTGGAGAGTTTCTCATTTAGTTGTCCCAATCTTTGTAAGAAAGGTGCCACTACTGATGCCAATATGCAGGTGGGGCAAGCTGGGCTTAAGGAGAATAAGGCATGAGGCCAAAGTTACATAAATTGCATCCCAAGATACCAACCAGACCTGGGAAATTCCCAGGGCATTAAACTACTTCCTGGCCTATTCTGACTTTGCTGTCTGACCCACAGTCCTCTCTCAGGATCACAAGCCAAGCCAAGTCTTGGACAGATGAGTTTCAATAATTGCAGTGCACACATTTCTGTGTGTGTGTGTGTGTGTGTGTGTGTGTGTGGTGTGATTGAAGCCTGAACCCAGGGCCTTTCATGAGCCCCTGCCTTTTTTGATTTTTTTGTTTGAGTCTTAATTTGTCAGTCACTAAGTTTCCCCATCCTGGGCTTGAACTTTCCATTCTCCTGCTTCAGCATCCTGATTGCAGGCAAGCACCAACAAACCCCTCTTTACTGCATCCTTTGAGAAAGCAATTAAGTCACCACACAAATGGTGCCCAAAGCTACAAATGGCTGTCATGGATTCTTGCCTAAGCCATTTGGCACCTGGCAAATTCACAAACTCTGCTCTCATCACAGGAGGTAAATCAAGGCTGGCTTCTCATGTGTTCCAGGAATCTCTTTCTTTCATTTGGAAAATAACCACAATTTGATACTTAGATGTTTTCCTGCAAGCGGCAGAGGATACAACCACAGAGGATAAACGAGTGTCTTTAAAAGCAGAGTAAGAGCACTTTTTCACAAAGATTGAAGAGTGTGCAGCAGCACCCAACAGAGCAGGAATGTTGGTGTAGTTGGCCTGGTTGCTATGGCTGGGTAGCCTGCGAGAGGAAAGGGGCCACAGCCACTCTTTCTTCATTCCAGTCTTGTGCTAACAGCACATGAGGAAACAAAGTCCAGTGTCCTCCAGCCTGCACCTGAGGAAGTAAGAGAGACATCTCTTCCTTGATTGCCCGAGTTTTTGTCTAGAAAAGTTACTTTGTTCTACAAAAACCAGCTTTAAATGTCAGTATGAAATTTGGAAGGAGAGAAAAGAAACTGGAGCCACCTTGTGAAGGTTCCTTCCTGTTTCTTATCTTTCTTCCTTTTATTTTTTAAAATGCTTATTCTTTTGACACAGGGTCTCAATGCACAGATCACACTTACAGCGATCCCCTGTCTCAGCCTCTCCAGCTCTTGGGTTATGGTCATGCACTGCCATGCTTGATTTTAGGGCCAGCATAGCTATGGTACCTCTAATAGAACTTGGGACTGTGCACTTGCCAGGCAGGTGTTTATGTCACTGAGCTTTCTCCCCAGCCCATCTTCCTTTCTTTCTTAGAGTGTCTGTGTTTTACTGAGGCAGGGGAATGGACCTTGTGATGCTAAGCAAGCCTCTATCCCCAAGCCATGCTGCCAGCCTTCTGCAGCTTGCTTCTTGATGATGTTTCCAGAACACTCAGCAGGAAAATCCCAGCAGAGGCCCAGGGCAGAACACACATCCATGTGGTTTCATTTTTCCAAAGATGAACAAGGAACACCTCATTTGGGAGAAAGAGAGACAGATATCTGGATAACAAGTTAACCGTGACCTTTCTTCTACTGGCGAGGAGCCTGGTTCAGGGGGAGAATCCTGCAGTGGGAGAAAACTGTAAGACCTGGGTTTTGGTCCTGGTTGCTGCTTCATTATTTCACAGTTTGGGCCAGATCCTTCCAGTGTGCTTGGCTTCAGCCTTTTGCAGAAGGGAGGGATTGGCTTAGTAGCCAGTGGCTGCCAAGCTGCCTTCTAGTTCTAGAATCTATAATGGCAGTGGCACTTAGCAGAGAGCACCCGAGGTGAAGCCTCTCCCCGTAGCAGCCGTGACTACATGGAAGCCAGCTCACCATCCTCAGCTACCATCTCTATCACTAAGGCACAAATATGGACTGGAGGGGACAGGCAAGAGTTTTGGGGAGAAAAGTGTGCTGAAGTCTCTCTAAGTCTGTGATGCAAACCTCAGCAGCTGCTGGGCCTGGCACGCAGTGGATATGGAGACTGGAAGGTTTTAGCCAGGGATGCTCAGGACTGCAGGGGCTGCCTTATCTGGCTGGCATAAGCAACAGCTCAACTGATACGGCAGCTTCCTGTTTCACCTGCCCTTCAGAGAGGATAACACATCTAAACCACATCTTTTGCAGGCCATGAGAATCGGATTCTACTTCTTAATAGTTCACATGAGAAAATAATCAGATAGGGCTGGCATGTGGCACATGCCTCGAACCCCAACCACTGGCGAGGCTGAGGCATGAGGACTGCAAGTTGGAGGTCAGGCTGGGCACCTTAGTAAGACCCTGACAATAAATAAGTGATTATAGATAGATGATACATAGCTGGTAGGTTGATGTTATGGATGTAGCTCATTGGTGGGACACTTTACATATGCAATGACCTAGGTTCAATCTCCAGTGCCATGAAAAGATAAAAAAATCAGACATAAAATGAACTTAAGGGCCAGCCAGATAGCTAATGTGCCTGCTTAGGCAGAGCACAGAAGCCAGGATTTGATCCCATGACGGCCCTGCCCCTAGGGCATGCTGAGACAGTGATTGAGACAGCATGGTGGCACATGCCTGTAATTCCACGCTCGGGAGGCTGAACACAGGAGGAACACTACAAGTCTGATCTACATAGTGAGAGCCTGTGGACACTTAGACCCTGTCCCAAATACGAAGAAGGAGAAGAAGAAGAAGGAGGAGGAGGAGGAGGAGGAGGAGGAAGAGGAGGAGAAGAAGCTGACAGCGCTGTCTTTCGTTTGTGCAGAGCTGGCCATGTGCAAAGCAGTGTGCTGAGTGTTTTACACCAACTTTCACTTGAACTCCTCCCTACAGGCCTTTGGCATGGGTCTTATATCTCCATTTTATGAAAAAGAACATGAAGCCTTAATCCTATTCTGCTGTTCTGGACACAAGAACTCATGCAAGCTGACTAAATGCTATCAAATAACAGCACACTCAGAGTGCATACAAAAGTGTGTTAGGAGAACACCATGATCCAGAAAATGTTTGCTAAGAAATAACCCCAACTTCATTTAATTCATATGTAAATATATATATACATATATATATATACATATATATATATATATGTATATATATATATATATATATACATACACATATATATCATATACTGCAGTGTCTGCAGACTTCTTTGTGCTTTTCACAAAAGTTTCAGAATAAGCATATATTACTTTTAAATTGTAGAGCTGCTTGAAGGCCCATCAGAAATCATGGAGGTCTCACCTCAGCCTTCCTGGGGTCTGGTCCTGGAGGGGAAGTTGTGTAGACTCCACTCTAATCCAAGTGGGGTCTACCTGGCTGACTTCTCAGGCAGAGCCAGAGCACCTACAGCTGCTCCCCTTATTCCCGCAGCAAGTGCAGGTGGTTTGCAGGGGTGGGATTTCCCACAGTCAGATCAGGAATTGTGTGACGGAGGGCCCTGTCGTGCCCATATCCCACCTCTACTCCCTACAGAAGACAGGCACGGCACCCACCTGCTGTAGTATGGATATGAAATATTCCCAAAAGGCTAAAGGCAGGATGGCTGATGGGGCACTATTGGGACCCTTAAGGCACTGGGGCCAGCGGAAGGAAGTCAGGTCATCTAGAGCCTCTCTGATGCTTTTCTCAGATACTGTGAGATGAGCACTTACTCCACCACCTGGCTGCACCATGAGGTCCTCTGCAGCCATAGGCGCACAGCAGCCCAGCCAAGAGACCCTGCGCAGATGTGCCTGGAGCCATGAGCCAAACAACCTTTCTCTCTTTGTAAGCTGATTATCTCAGGTATTTTGTCACAGTGCTAAGCTAACACACCAACTATTAAATACCACTCATGAATATGCATCATTCTTAGTTGCTTACATGAGGGAATTAAATGAGAGAGCTGGAGTTGGCTTCATGACTTGGAGGCATTGGAGCACCAGGGAAGAGCTAAAGTGGTAAGATACTGAGTGTGGTGGAAGAATGTGGTGGGCCACAAACACCTCTGGGGTATGACACGGGCCCCATCTCCTAACTGAGGGGCGCTGGCAAAATTCTTAATTTTCTGGTATGGAAAATGAGGATAAGGAGGCAGCTGAAGGAGGAAAAAACTGCATATAAGCACCTAAGATAGTAGGACAGCGCCTCCTCACCCATGCTCTTTATGTCAGTCAGCACTCTATGGCTGCTTCCTAACTTCTTTGCCCTATAATTTTTCTCTGTGCAGGTGAGTTAGCACAAAGCTCCCATGAGAAGCCAGTCCTATGCATAACCACTACTATTGTGGACTACTGGAGTATATTGGATTATTTTGCTGAATTCACGCATATACAATATTTAAATGGCAATGGGATACCCATGTCTGGCAACTTAAACAAAAAAGGGGATTCAAACTAAGGACCATTTTGCATCTGTATATTCAAAATATTTAGGATAGATACACAGCTACTTTCTCTTAATTCAACGAGGAGAGAGATTTGTACTGGCAGTGTTTGGACAGGATATCATGTCTGCATCTTGTACTATGAATAACCACTACAAAGACAACAATATGCAATGTATTAATTATAGAAACTGTCTTATTAATCGGTTTTGAAATGTCTCATTGCTATTTGTTCCTCAATAAAATTAATAAAAATAAAATAAAATAAAAAATAAACTGTAACATGGAAATACAAAAAAAAAAAAAAAAAAAAGCCCAGCCCTGTGAGGGACTATCTCAAGAGCCAGGTTGGAATTGAGGCACAAGGACTGTGTCTGTCATCCTCACTGAACAGGAGTCAAGCAGGATCTCCAAAAGATGATGGACTACCACATTTTGTTTTTTCATATCTGAAAATGAACTTCTTGTATTTGTTAGACATTTCAAAAGGATCTACGGGGATGGGATTATGCCATCTGTCCTTAGTGTGACTTACAAGAAACCTTGCACTATGCATATTTCTTTCATCCCATCTCCCTGCAGGTTTTTTAAAAAATAAAAATGGCCTCCTTTTACTTAGAAAACAGCAGGGCTCAGGAAAATTAGTTGATTTGTCCTTGAGCAGGAGGCACAAGGCAGGGAGCGAGGGTGGGGGAAAGCTTAGGGACAGGAGAAGAAGCAAAGGCAGGTCAGAGCTTCACACTCCCACTGCCCCAGCTCTATGCAGAGCCCCCAGGCACTGCCCTTCCCTGCACACCACAGCCCAGAGCCCAGCTCACCCCACACAGAGTCAGATCTCAATGTGCTGGGTGGCTGTCTCCTTAACATTGGAGGCCATCTCAGCACCGCTCCAGCCTTTCCTATAAATCTGCTCCGTCACAGCAAGCTGCATCTGGTGTCACTGGAGAACGAACTCCAAGCCCTGGCATCCAGGATTGAGGAACTGGACTTGAGCTTGTTGTTTTCACCTTCAGCCATGCTTGCTAGTTTTTCCTTCATGGAAAACATTTCTCCAGCTTTTCTCTTCCCTGCCATGACTCAGCTTACCCAAGAACAAGTCTGCTTCTCTGGGACTTTCCTTGGATTTGTCTGGAAGATCCTTCTGCAGAGCACTTAGGCAGCACCAGGCACTGCGTTCCCCAAGAGAGGCTGAATCACCAAGGGCCAGGACTGGGGCTGGAATTCTGCAGCATGCTCTCCAAGTGAGCTGGGATGAGACTGCCTCCTTCTGGGTCTTACTCCTCCATGCACAGAGAAGGGAGGACTCTTGTGATCCTCCTGCCTCGTGTTAGGTAGGCCTGGCAGACTCCCATGGTGTTCCTGCCTCACTGTTAGCTCTTAAACTTGGCTACAGAATTGATGTTAGTCCAATGAGAAGGCCCAGAATCAACAAAAGAAAGACAGAAGCTTCCTCCCTAACCAGGATAAGAAATGTATCTTCAAACCTGGGGCATGTGATGAGCCCAAAAAATAAAGGCATGAAAATTCTTGCCAAATGATTTTCCAGTGATATGGAGATTTCCAGCCTCAGCTTGCAATCTTTACTGAAAATCTTTCTTTGGCTCAGGGAGGCCAGTTTGGACTATAAATAGTGACACCTTGTCTCAAAGAAATTTGTTTTTCTTAAAAAATAAAAATAAGACTACATCTCTCCTAGTTCCTCTCCACTTCTCTAAAGGCAAGAAGTTGTACTAATCACAGACAGTTCTAGAATTGTTCCTACGTCAGCCTTCATAAAATGACTCTTCCACCAAGAAGTGTCACCTGCCCCAGGGAAGGTGAGTGGGACACCTTGCATGAGGCCTCAGCACCTGTGAGTCAGTGTGAAGGGTACACTTATGATATGTCTCCATCCCTGACTCATCGGGTTGTTCTTCACTAGAGGCTAAGCATCCCCAGGCCCAGACTAAGTCTTATTTGATTTTGAATCCCCGACACTGCCAAGTAACATAGTAGGTGCTCAATAAGTCCTTATTCTTTAAGTCATTTCTCACTTGTCAGTCTTGTATCAAGAGCCAATTTACTGAATGGGATGAACGTGAGGCCAGACTCTAAAACGCACTCAGCCTGCTTTTTGGTGAATATCCCACTTCAAGGATGTGTGCTACATTCGATGTCTTATCAAGAGTTCCTGGTCAGGTAGGGTTTTGACCAATGTCAGATCTACACTAAAAGTTGTTGGTTTCCTCTTGACCTAACTAACCACTTCTAAGAACTATAGGAAATTCAGGTTTTGTGGCTCTGGGGCTGCAATCAGCATATACCAGATGAAGGGACTTCTATAGAAATAGGACTCAGTTATTGAAGTAGATTGACTAATAGTCAACTTGTCATACCCCACCTGAGTTCACATGGTTCCACCTGAGGATTGTTGCCAACAGCATAAAAGTAGAACTAGAGAAGAAGAGGTGGTATGTCTTGCTGTGCTGCTTTTTCTGATCTACACTCAGCTGTTCTCACTGTCACAGGACCTTGGGTCCTAGCTGTCACTCGGGATGGCTGTGGTTCTCTTTGTGACAGCTCTGGTCCTTACCTTGAGTATTGCTGCCTGGCTCCATTGCAGATCCCTCAGCCTGCTTGTGCAGACTTTCCAGCTACCACCCTTGATCTTTGGGCCTTCCCAGTGTAGACCCTTGATACTTACATGGAAATTGTCATGGGCTCTAGGCCTCCAGCTGGACTTATGGAGAGCACTGCCATGAGACCTACACCTTCAACAGGACCTTATTACAGGACCCAGGCCCTCAGCTGGATTTGTTGGGTCTCTAGTGTGTGGACAGATCTCTTGCACTCTTCTCTGCACTTGACTCTTTGGGTGAATATTATAAAATAATTCTATAAACTATGGGTCCTGTATTAACTTGATTCCCTTGCAAACCCTGACTGCTGTAGTCATCAACAACAAAGTAACAAGGAAAATATGAGAGAAGGTTGAGAGGAAGGCTAACTACACTAAGGCACAACATCCATCTCAAACATAAACATTATGTAAAATGCAGCTCACATGCACCCAATTTGTTTTGAAATTATAAGGCAACTGAGGGTATGTGAACACTGACTAGATACTTGACACTATTAAGCAGTTATAATGATCTTGAGATTGTATTTTTAATGAGTTCTACATTTCTAGAAAAACATACCAGAATGTCTACAAATGCAATGACATCTCACTTAATTCAACATAATCTGGAGGAAGGTGTTAGAGGAGGTGGGGAGGGTGATGACATGGAGGAAGTACAATCAGTCGTGAATTACACTATTCTTACTACCATTATATAAATTTGTAATTTTCCACTACATTTTTAAAAAATCAATAGTTTATAAAATCTTTTTGTCAGTACTTGGGAATGAATCAGGGCCTCACTCCAAGCAATATCCCAGCCCTTTTTAGTTTTTATTTTGAGACAGGGTCTTACTGTGTTGCCCAGAGTGGTCTGTACCTCGTGGTCCTCCTGCCACAGTCACTTGAGTGGCTGGTTTTACAGGCGTGCACCCGCATATCCAAGAGTAGTTTATTAGATTTATAGTCACTGCAGGGTGACCAGTGAACTCCACAGAGCAGGCTGGCCATGGCAGGGCTGAGCTTGACACAGGCCCTCTAGGAGGGGCAGAGAGGCTGCCGGCAGCCCAGGGCTGGGTTGTTCCTCTCGAGCTGCCAGAGTAAAGCAGTCCAAGGTTCTGGTTAAGGAAGTGCAGGGCTTTAAAGAGATGTGCAGCTCCAGCTCTGGGAACCAAAGGCAAAAAGTGTTTCCCAAGTTTTCTTATGAAAAAATTAAAGCTCAGGAAATGTGGACAACAAAGACATGGGATTTGCAGACAGAAGCCTGGATTCACTCCTTGTCCCTCCACAAAGAGCAAAAACTGTTCTGTCACTTACATGGTCATCTATATAATGGAGATCTGACTACTATCTCTGCCACAATGGCTTCGAGGACAGGACAAGAACACACAGAGGAAGAGGAGAGGCAGCACAGTGCAGACTCGATTCTGAATAGTGGCTCCACTGTGCTCTCCACACAGTCAGCTCCTAAGTAAATGAAAACTGGCATAATTAATTATTTAGCAAAAAGCAATTTGTTCAAGGCTTCAACATGACTCAGCAGGTCCTACTCGGAAGGAGAATTTGCCCACCACAGTCCTCCTTACTCAGCCTTGAGCTTCCTGAGAGGCTCGATACGGTCACACAGTGAGTGTGGTGGCTCTTTTGACAAGGCAGGGAGAGGAGGAGATGGACCAATCTCACTGACAGCTGGGTCACCCCGGGTGGCAGGGATGAGTCAGTCCTGCTGCTGCTATGCTAGGGCATATGCTTACTTGGCTGGAAGGCAGAGCAGCCAGGATTGCAGGCGCCCTGATGGCTGGGTTGTTGCAACATCAATTGATGGATGGTCTCCTTATATGCACTCTCCCAGGGTACTCTTGAACTCACAGGTCTCTTTTCCTAGCCTCCATGTTGAAGCATATTTTTGCTTCCAGCCCTGTAGAAGTCAAATAAGCGAGAAGGGAAGGATCGTGCATTCACGAGACACTGTGTGTGCACATGTGCGCAAGAGGACGCATAAGAGCCCGTGCCTCCAGGCAGCAGGCAACATGCTCTCCCAGGGCCTCAGTGGAAGATAAGGGACAAGACACCCAAACCAAGTTCCCAGGACCCTGTGACTACAGAGGAGTTCACAGGCGAAGACCTCCTTACATACGTGATTTTGGAGTGGATTATGCACCTTGGCCCATCCAGACCCTTCATTCTGAATCTCATCGCTGTCTCTCTGGGCCCCAAAGCAAAATAGAAGTAAAATCAGGTAAATGCATTTCCCTTCTAAGCAGCCTTTGCTGTGTGTGGAGCTGAGCTGGGACAAGGGGCCAGCAGTGGGGCGATCGACACTTCTGGGAGGTGGAGGATGCAGGGTGAGTTTTCTTCAAATGTACAGTGTCCTGAATTTTGCTATGAGAAGAACCACTTGAGGATTCTCTAATGTTGGATAAGGAAGTAAGTGGAACACTGGATTCAGTTTCTTATACTTTTAAACTAATAAACGATTTATTAATCATAACCAGTATCCAATCCAGGACCACATGCACATCAGGCAGGCGCTTTCCCTCTGAGTCATAGCTCCAGCCTCAGGTTTTTAAAATTTTATTTAAAAAATTTCCTTAGATTTAAAAAAAAAACAAAGCATAGTGGTGCATGCCTCTAATATCAGCATTCAGGGAGCTGAGGCAGGAGGATCGTTGTGAGTTCAAGGTCAGCCTGTGCTATAAAGTGAGCCAAGGCCAGCCTAAATTGCACAGTGAAACCCTTTTTCAAAACTGTATCTGTCTGTCTGTCTGTTAACATCTTACTTCAGGTGTTGAAATACCTGGGGTCCTGCACTGCATAATATATTTTCACAAAACAAGCTGTTCACAGTGTTGACAAAGCAGCTTTGACATTAAAAAAAAAAAAAAAAGCCCTTTAACCATTTGTAAAGTATCTGAAATAAAACTAATTTGCCTTTCAGCATCCTTTTCAGGAGGAGATGGGCAAGGCTGAAGCTCTCCCTTCACATGAGCTACACAGGGCACAGAATAGAGAACTCGCTTGGAATCGAGCAGGCTTGTTTCAATCTCAACCAGGAACAAATTCTATTACTTCCAGCAAATCTTGTTCCCATTCTGGGCTTCCATTTCCTCATCTGAAAACTACGGACTTTCCTGCCTGCCTTTCATAGTTCACGTGATTTTTCACAATGACTCACTGAGGTACATAGGTCGAGAGGTGTCTCTTGGAAGCTGACATAGATCAAGGGGAGGGGGGTCTGTGCCCAAATCCATCCCACCACCTGCTTTTGAGCCACCTAGGAGCTAAGAATGGTTTAAATGGTTTTTAAAAGCCAAAAGAGCCATCAAAGTTTGTGATACATAAAACTTAAACAAAATGAACTTTAAGCCGCCAGGAGTAGGGGTTGTACCCTGTAATGCCAGCACTCAGGAGGCCGAGGGAGGAGGATCACCACATGTTTGGGCCAGCCTGGGCCATGTGGGAAGACCTTGTCTCAAGACAATGACAAGAAAATCACAGCTCAACTTCGGAGTCTATAAATAGCCTCCACTGGAGCACAGTCATGCTTAACGTGCGCACATATTTTTAATTCACAACAGCAGGGCTGACTACCCATCGCAGAGACACCTGGTGCCTCAGATATGTACACTCTGGTTTTCTGTGCAAAGTTTGCTAATTCTTAGGCCAAAGTGTCTCCAACTTCAACGTACGGTTAGTTGTCCCTTGATGTCTGGGAAGATTGGTTCTAAGACTTCCTGCAGATATAATAATCCACAGGTGTTTATATAAAGAATAACATTAGTATTTGCATATAACCATGCATATCCTCCTGGATACTTTCAATCATCTCTATGTTACACCTAATACTTAATAAGATGTAAATGGATGTTGATAGTTCCTGTATTGTATTGATTAGGGAATAAGGACAAGAAAAAGCCTTTTTTTTTTTTTTTTTAGCGGAACCAGGGATTGAACTCACACCCTTGCGCTTGCCAGGGGAAAAGCCTTTGGGGAAAATATCCCCAAGTATTTTTCACCTCAGTTGGTTGAATTTATGAGGAAGGAACCCTCTGACATGAAGGGCCTACTTGCCATAGCAATCACCTAGAGAGTTTATTCAAATGAAGATTTTCAATGTAGAGGATTTGGGATAGAGCTGAGACCCTGGAGTTCTCACCCACTCTTGGGGTCCAGTAGCAAAGCCACTGATCTGAGGATCTCACTTTGGTGGCAGCTCTAGGCGCTGTCAGACCCAGCTGACTATACCGTGGACCTGCTCAGCATCCTCCGGGGCCTCTTGAGAGCCTGCAAATCAGCAATCTTCCTTGGCACAATGTGCAGGGTGCCCACTCCCCACTGCATTGCTCCGATGCATCTGCACACGCCCCAACACATACCCACTTGGGTGCAGACTTCTCGCCCACCCCATCTATGCACACTGACTCGCCAGCACAGAGTCCCCTCGTCAGCACAGCCTTCCACCCTCTGCATTCCGAACCCTCCTCTCCTATTCTTTTGAGCCCAGCTTACAAGAAACAGCCTTTGAAAGGAGCTGTCCTGGAGCCCCTGTGTGGGTTAAGCAGCCCTTCCTGTGGTCCCTTATCTGCCCCTCTTCACCACTTGAGCTGTATGGGTGAGACGCAATGGTACCTTTATCCCCACACACTCAATCACCAAGTGCAGTTCTCAGGATGCAATAGGGGGGTATAATGTGACTTTGGGGATGGCACAAATGGATTGTCCTGCATTGATCAGCAAATGAAGCAAAATGCCTGGAGTAGGAACCACACTTTTAAGTCTTGGTGTGTGGTTTCTTTTCCCCAGGCCCAGCCACACCTCAGAAATCGATGCTGTCTGCCCTGCCCGATAGAGGAATTCGTCCCACTCCACGTCAAACATAGGGTGATTCAGCCTGTACTCCGAAGCTCAGATTTCGGGATCCGCAGCTCCATCCACCATTGGCCACTGTATGGAGGTCACTCTTGAGCCCACTCCTGAAAGACAGCGAGTCCTGGAAGCAGATGGTGGTACTGCTGCAGTGCCATCTCCCATGCCCCTAAGACATGTGACAATGGCAGAGGGGTGCTGAGAAGTGGCTAGTGAGAAGGACCTGGGATACAAATTTTGCCTTTACCACAGTACATTCCCCCGGCTGAAGTGTTTCCCTCCTACTTCTGTGGTTTCCATTTCCTTATTGGCCACCTGGGTCCAGAGGAATGTAGGTCAGCCAGGCAAATGCAAGCGGAGTGCAGCCAGTGTGGTAAGCAGGGCAGCAAGTAGCAGGAAGGTGTGCTCCTGGGTCGCCCCAGCTAGTGGGAGGCCTGGGCATGAGGGGGCGGGGCACGAGGAAGAGGACACAGCCAGGGCTGAAATATGGCCCCTTGTTCAGTATGGTTTTCCCCCATCCTGACTTCACATTCCTACCACTAAGAGCACATTAAGTATTCTTTAAAAGGTCACTGATGGCTGCTATGGACTGAACCTAATTGTGTCCCCATAAAATCCACTGACCAAAAAGCCCTACTCTAGGTTGCAGTGGCATTTGCAGAGAGCCTTTGGGTGGCAGTTATGTCTAGGTGATGATATGAGGGTGGGGTCCTCATGGCAGGATTAATGCTGTACCCTTTTAAGAAGAGACCACAGCTTGCCCCGCACCCCTCCATCTGAGGATGCAGTGACAGGCGACAATCTGTGAGGCAGGAAGAGAGCACAGGCCCTGTCACACTTTGATCTCAGACTTTCCAGTCTGCAGAACCGTTAGAAAATATATGTCTGTTGGTTAAGCCCTCAGTCTGTGGTATTTTAACAGCCCAAGCTGACCAATGTAGTAGCCCTCTTTCACAGGTACGTGACTGTTTCAATTTCCTCCGAGGAAGCTCTGTTAAGAGCTGGGAGTGTACTCAGTGGGCCAGCTCTCAGCTTGGGTTCAAGCCCTAGCATTGAGTTCAAAAAGGAAAAAAGAAAGAAACATTTCTTAAGCTCATGAACACAGAGACAAGCTGGGTTTTACTCGCCATTGTCTCCCTGGTATGGAGCACATGAATAATAAACATTACTAGAATGTTAATGGAGGAATAAATAAGTGATATCAGTGCTGACCATGTACTAGGCACGAGGCAAAATGCTAGAGTGATAAACAAAAAACAACCTAAGACATCATTCTCAGAAGTCATGGTCTAGTCCAGGGAGTTTTGGTAAGCTAGCTGTGATCACGTGACCTGACATGCGCTCCATGCTTCTGTCATGGGCTGCATACAATACCTCTCAGGGCAGCACAAACTTGCTGTCTGAGATGGGAGTGGGGAGAGGCATGTAGAGCTGTGGGACTGGGTTAATGCAACCTGAGAAATTTTCCCAAAGGGTAGAATTATTTGAAAAGGATGGGCAAGATCTCATCTAAAAAAGAAAAAAAAAACTGCAAGCAGAAAGGAGGTATATTTATCGACTAACAATTGGAGATGCTAACAATGCAGGGAGGGCCCCAGAGAATTCTAAGGTAGTCAAGCTGCACCACTGAGGGTCTAGGACTGGGTGGGGGAGGGGAAGAAGGGGCAAAGTGGCTAGGGGTAGCTGAGCTGTAAGGGACCCTGGCTGGCAGCCATCCCCAGAAGCCTGAGAGGAAGACTCTGAAAAAGGAAAGGAAGGCAATCCAACATCAGGGGGATTTAGAATATTGCTATTTTAACACTGAAATGAAATCTTCAAACAAGGCGTGGTGCATCCCTACAATCCCAGCACTTGGGAGGCTGAGGTAGGATGATTGCTTTGAGTTGGAGGTCAGTCTAGGCTGCAAAGCAAGTTCAGGCCATGGAAATAGCTCAGTGGTCTAAGCATCAGCCTGGAAAGCTCAAACACTGGGTTCGATCCCGGGCACCACATTCTGTGCTGGCCCATCTCAGAGCTGCAGAGTGAGACTCTGTACCAAATACATAAATTTAAAGTTATGAAAACTTTTTAAAAAATTCAAGGAATGTCAAAGTGAGTTCAAGACCAGCCTGAACTACACAGTGAAATGCTGTCTCAAAAAGACAAAAATAAATAAATCAATAATTTAAATAAAATGGAACCTTACAGGGCTGCTAGGGTTAAGAGGAAAGTCAATGGGCTCTAAAAACAGATGAATTCAAGCCCTGTGAGTTGCTTCCAAATTGAATGGCCTGTTTTTCTCATTTATAAAATGGAAATGCTAAGCCAGACAGAAACCATCTCACTTCGCCGGGCATGGTGGCACATGCCTGTAATCCCAGCACTCGGGAGACTAAGGCAGGAGGATTGTTGTGAGTTCGAGACCAACCTAAGCTACAAAGTGAGCTTAAGGCCAGTCTGAACTGTATAGTGAGACCCTGTCTCAAAAAAAAAGACAAAAAAAAAAAAAAAGAAACCATCTCACTCCAGGTCAAGGCCAAACCAGCAGTGGAGCTAGTGCTCGAACCGTGACCTCATAGCCCACCAATTTCATAGGTCGTGTGGTCTCGGAAGAAATAGAACAAAGACTGAGCTCAGCCCGGAGGCACCAACACCGCTGCAGGTTCCCAGCCACGGGGAACTGCCACGGAACCCTGAGCCTTCGCCGCTCCTTCCTCTTTCCCAGAAGCAGCATCCACGCTTTCACGTAGAAGGGCAGATGCAACACTCAGTACTGCTCTTAAAACACTTCTCTGCCACGCGGTCTCTAGACACAGGAAGCGGCAGCTGGTCGCGTTACCGGGAACGTTTATTTGCCAGTTGGGCTGCTATAGCTCAGCGTGTGAGCTTCAACCTGTGATCAAAAAGTGAAAATAAATCAGCAAAGCAAAACCCAGTGTGCCCCATTCCTGGGTCTACTGACAAGAACCTCAGAGTCAGGAAAACCTAGATTAGGAGCTGGTGTTGGGCCTAATTCACGAAGCCTCCTTTTCCTTACTTGTGAAGGGATAATGGTAAATTTCATACTCACTGCCTAGGTTTGCAGGTAGGTCAGAGTTTTCCAGGTGCTAAGGGGTAGCGACTGATGCACAAAAGATATTTACATGAGGCTGGGGATGTACCTGGGCACTCAGCGTGCACAAGGCCCTGGCTCAGTGCCCAGCACCACACACAAAAGGCGGATTGAGTAGCATTCGCCTCCAACACCTTTGGGGACCTAACACAAAATTCACTTGCAGCTCCTTGGGGGACCTGAAGACACCCAGGGAGAGTCCCCATTTACTACTCCTGTGTGACTGCAAAACACGGCCGCTGTATCCGGGCCCCTCCGGGATACTGCAAGCACAATATCGTTTTCTTTCCACTTCTCTCTGTATTTTGACTCTTTCTTTCTTTGCTTTCTTTTTTCCTACCCAATTGGGAGTGCCAGCGCAGTGAAGGTCCTTCTTTATTTGTATTTGTTTCTTTCAGTTCGGCTGCAGGAGGCATCCTGAACTCTTGCTAAGCAGCTCTAACATGGCAGCGCACTCCACTGCTCAGAGGACAGCTGTAAGCTGAGCCCGCTGAAGACACAGACTCCAGACTTCTTTAATGCCATCCTTCCCTCTGAAAGAGGAAAAGTCTCTCTATAGACAAACAATTCTAGAGCCAAGACCAAACAATGACATAGCCTTGGGCTGCTTAACAACAACAACAATAAAGCAAAGCAAAGCAAAACAAAAAACTGGCATAGTGTGTACATTCTCCACATCCTTACAAACTGCAGTGACAAAAAGAAAGACTATCACCTTTCTGGATTTCTATGGCACAGAGCTGAAGACTGACCTACAACTCTTCCTCTTATTGGTGAAAATGTCCACTCTGATTATGAATTCAGAGCCATCCTCACAGCCTCAAGGGCCTGCTTTCCCCTTTTCTCCAGCTTGACAGTTCTTTTTCTTCCTTCTTAGGGTGGTGGCTGGGCCCTGGCTTTGATACCCTGGACTTGCTTGCCATCTTTTCCACTGCTGTGTCTATGAGCCTCTACCCGTACCTGCACCCCACCCTAAATGCTGATCTTACTCCGTCTCCTGGGTCCAGCACCCAGCCAGGGCCAGGAACACAGTGGCGAGGACCTGTCCAAGGAGCGAATGCTCAAAGCTGGCCTCTCCTGAAGCCCTTACTGGCTCCTGTGGGCTCATCACTACTCATCCTCCAGCCCCTGTGTACAGATAGCACAGTCCTAACCAGCCCTGTGATCATGCAGAAACATAGTCTTAAAGGACATGTCAGATGTCCTGTCTCCTTGCTGGCCTCAGATCCCAGGCTGGCCCAGTCTGGTTCCCAGGGACTTTGCTATGCTTCTGACTCCAAGGCTGAGCTGATGGGTTCTTTCTGGGGAGGCTACTCCAAAGCTCTGTCACCTGCGATCTCAACCAGAGCGAGGACATCGAAAGCAGCAGAGCTGGTGGCACTTGGGCCACTGGCAGTTGCATCCACCCGTTGAAGTTCACAAAGGGGTCATCCCTTTTTCTTATGACAGCCATTAAGATAGTAAAGGGGAGACCCGCTCCATCCTTCTTCATCTTATCATGTTGCGGGAAGCTTAACTCCCTGATTTTGTCTTTCCTAAAGGCTGGGGCTTCCTTGTGGTCAGTCTCAGGGCTGAGTCCTCCTTGTGACTTCAGAGCTCAGCAAAGTCCTGTGGACCTGGCAGAGCCATTGCTTGGTAAACTTTGTTGAATTAAATGGACCCTTCTCTCCTGCCCCAATATCTTCATCATCATCCCCAGCTATGCATGAACAGCCCTATGTTGCGGTTTCCCGGGACAACTTGGAGAAGCAAGAGCTAGTGGCCCAGACTGCAGAAAATGGAAAGGAAAAGTTTGTAAAAGCCAAACAAAAAAGCAAAGCAAATTTCACATGCAGAGATTTCATCCTCCATGCCCTCAGTGCCAGCTGCCTAGTAGAAAAGCAACCTTCTCGGTTTACTCAGGGTCCCCTGGGAGTCAGCCACTCCGAAGGGAGCCTTTACCACTCAGGGCTGACACAGGCCATCTTGTGAAAGCAGTTTTACTGCTGTCCAGCCCCTCCTCCTGCACACGCCTATCTCCTGCTCTACTAGTCAGCAGGGCTGGCAGCTGCAAGCCAGAAAGAGCCAGCTACACTCAGCACTCCTGCCAAAGCTTGATGGATGAAGGGATGCTGGAGAGCGTAGTGGCGCCTGGAGTAGCCAGAGTGTGGGGAGTGGGGGGGCTTGGGAGAGTTTGGGGGGGCTGCTGTCTCTTCTGTCTCTCCACTTTCCACATGGGAGGGCCTGTGATCTTACACTGGCATCAGATAAGAATGTCACACCTTCTCTTCAATGCTGATGCATCAGAGCCACTGCAGGGCTCCAGGAGCTGCATCTTGATGGTTCTGTTGATTTTTAAGACCTACCTCCAAGCTGCCTCCCACGGGGCCTTTTGCCATTGTCAGATTCTTCTTGATACAGACTGTACAGCTCTGTGCACCTTGGGGACCAGGCAGAGGGCAGGGCTGGGGGGCTCCACTTCGGCA
>PVKA01013610.1:28135-54658 GCA_004027165.1 Ctenomys sociabilis | reverse complement strand
GAATATGCCCTAGGCCGCTCCAAAAGAGCAGTGCAAATGATCCCTCTTCTAGTGGGTATGGGCCTGTCTGGAGCCATAGGTATGGGCGGGGCAGGGATGGGAGTGGCACTACACTCCTATGCAAAATTGTCTCAATGGCTTGTTAACGATATTCAGTCCTTGTCTCGGTCCATCCAGGATGTGCAAGATCAAATTGATTCGTTAGCAGAGGTGGTCCTCCAAAACAGGCGAGGATTGGATCTCCTTACCGCCAACAAAGGAGGAATTTGCCTTGCCCTTCAAGAGAAATGTTGCTTTTATACTAATAAGTCTGGTATTGTCCGAGACAGAATTGCAAAGTTGCAGGAGGATCTGATTAGGAGAAGACAAGAGTTGATTGACAGTCCATTTTTAGGGGCCTGGAATGGGCTTCTACCATACCTTCTTCCAGTTATAGGACCTCTTTGCATACTTCTGCTCCTGGTCACCTTTGGCCCCTGTATTTTCAATAGATTAATGACCTTTGTTCGAGAACAGATAGATTCTGCCTTAATGAAACCCATTCAGGTCCGTTATCATAGGCTTGAGATGGCTGATAGGGATAGCTGTGATGAAGTTCACCCTGCCTATGATGAGGCAGAGGTGGTCATCCCTTAGCTTTCCCACCCTTGGCGAGATAGTCAGGCCAGCCAAAGATGGGTAATAAAGAGCATGCATGAGACACCGCTTGCTGCCTAAGACAGGAAGAGGGCCCTTGCTGTCCTATTATCCTATGACGGGCAAAGCTTGAGCTGGACCAGTGCAGAGGACTCCTCAACCTAAGACAGGTGCTGCCCCCTCAAGGGATGGCCAAGTAAGCCTTGCATAAAGAAATAAAATAAAAAAGGGGGACCTGTGGAGGGCACCGTAGTCCGGAAGCCTTCGTTTCTATTCCTTTTATGGATATAAGTTTCACTTCCTGTAGAATTGCTGTATCATGACTTCCTGCCTCGTGTTCCTTTGGTTAGACTTCCTGTCACGTGCTCCTTTAGTTGATCACCTGAGTATTGTTAGCCTATAGCATTACCCTAATATACCTACGTCATTAGTGATGTTGACTTCCCTTCCCTCTGCTAAATAAGCTGTATCGCTTCCTTGAATAAACGAGACTTGACCAGAATCCTGTCTTGTCTCCATTTCTCGTGCACCTGTTCTTTGTCTTGGTCAGTCCCCTCTCCTCCCCTAGGTGACCTGCGTTGACTGACCCGCTGGATGGGACATATAAGTGCATACCATTTGAACATATACTCATAAGTGAAATAAGCCACACCCACATGTGCAAATATTTTATTGTCTCCCAAGTATAAGAAAGCAAAAGGAGAATACAAGTAGAAAGTTATTACAAAAAATAAAAGAAATTTATACAGATAGGGTAAACTGAACTTCATATATTACAGGGTAATAAGAAGCTTCTGTTCTGGAAGGTTAACAAACTTTTGATCTAAGTTTGCAGATCAAAACTTGGAGACATGGAAGGGTTACAAGTTCAGCCAACATTTTGGCCCTAGCCTCTCAAGGTCAGGATATAGGAGAACCTGTACTGTAACATTATAGAACTCAGTTGTGCCCCAAATTTTCTGATCAAGGAGATTATGGTGCCACAGAGGAATGTGATCAATGATCTATAGTATGCCTAAGGAGAGTCACATGGAAAGAAAACTTTCTTTCTGGCTTTCACAGAGAGCAAACTGTTGAAGCAATGGCCATTACTCATCCACATGGATGACACGTACAAAGGACCTACAGAGTGAGATACAGGGTTACAAGATAAACCCTCAGTGGACTTGACTGACCTAATCAGATACAAAAGTTACATTTTTTGTTATATGGGTCTTGCTTTATCTCAGTCTTAACCATCCAATAGAAAAGTATAAAAATGATGTGTATAAAATAAGGCCTTAATAATAAGCTGAGATGTGAATGGCTCTAGTCAATATCTTGTTTGGATAACCTACTGTTATTGCAGACTGGTGGACTGTGTTGGATTGATGAACTGAATACAATCACTTATAATAACTGAATGACAATAGAATACCCATCTTTGACAGGACTGAACAACAAAAATCAGGGATACAAAGGAAGAACCGTTCTGTGTTTGTATAACCAGTACAGTTAGAATAAATATACAGTACTTTTGAATAATTCTATGAGAAGAAAGATTTGCACAAGTAGTGTTTGGACAGGATATCCTGTCTCCTTCTTGTACTATGGATAACCACTAGGAAGATAACATTGTAAAAAGTATTAATTATTGAAACTAATTCAGCTTTAAAAAAGATAGGATATCAGCTACATTCTCTTATTTGATTGATTAGAGGCATGTGCTCTATTAGTAGAGAGAGTATCATGTATGCACCTTGTACAACAAAAAGCCATTATGAAAACAATGTGAAATGTATTAATTGTTGAATCTGTCCTATTAATTTGATTTGAGATTGTCTCATTGCTATTTGTTCTTCAATAAAATAAAAAAAATGATAGCTAAGCAGAGAAGAAGAAAGAGAAGAGAGTACTTTCACCGTAATTCAGATTTAAGGCATGGAAATGTATCATTTATAAAATTATCTTGAAAATTACATTTATATTTTAATGTACTCCAGTGGAGTAAACATTGACTCTCTTGATAGTTCTATTATGTACATTCAAATTATGATTGAATTCAGTAAGTTCATAAAAATATATAAAAAGTTACTTGTGATAAAAAATAAAAAAATAAATTATTTTGAGTCTATTTTCAAAAGAGAAATGTTTTGGAAATAAATTTTTATTGATGTATATGATAATTACACTGCTACTTTATAAAGGAATTATCATACTGCCTGTGTAGTTCTCACTTTCTCACAGATAATGAAAGGGAGTCCAGTTATTCACACCCTTATCACTTGTTTTGTCTCTTGTCATTGTGGTTTCCCCTTGTCTAATGATTACCAAGTTGATTTGAGCATGTTTCCCACATTTGGACACATTTATTTATTTATTCATTATTTCCCTATCTTTGTGAGAAAAGGTTTCACTGTGATGCTCCACTTAGACTTGAATTCAATTTGTTCAAGACTGCTCCCTACATTACTACGATCCTCTGTCTCAGCCTCCTGCTTGCTGGGATTGCAGACCTGCACCTCCACATCTTACTGTACACCTTCTTTAAAAGAAAATGTCTTTAAAGTACTTTGCCTACTTGTGAATATGACATTCTATTGATTTATTCTGAATTACATTTCTTCACATACGTAGGTATTAGTGCTTTATCAGACATGTTATTCACAAGAATTTTCTTTCCATGAGAGACATTACTCTTCTGATAATGGTTTTTGATGCAGAAAAGCTTTTAATTTTGACGTTGTCACATACATCTATTTTACTATTATTATTACCTGTGCTTTTGAGTCTTATCCCAGAAATCAGTGTCAGGGCTGGCCAAATAGCTCAATGGATTAAAGCACCTGCTTAGACAGAAAGCAGCAGTTGGGGTTCGATCCCCAGAGTGCTGTGGTGACCCTGACCCAAGGACTTGATGAGATGGCAATTGGGACTGGACATGGTGACACATGCCTGAAATCCCAGCTCTTGGTAGGTTGAAAACAGGCTGATGACTATCTAGTCCAATCTATGTAGTGACATCCTGTAGACCCTGTACTAAAATACAAAATCAATCGGTCAATCAGTCAATCAGTCATTTCAGTGTCAAAAGAAGTGTGGAACTTTCCTGTGGAGCAGTTTATATCTGGATGCTCCAAAAGCCTCAAGTGCTCACAAGTGCAGCCTTTGGGAGATGAAGGGACCTCGGTGTGTGACACTCACTGGTCTGGGAATGAATCTGTAGCTCAGTGAGTGCTGGATGACCTGCTGTGAGCAGTTTCTCCTCTACTTTGGAAGCAGCTAATTATGAGCTGAAATCTCTGTCAGCTGTTAGGCAAAGAAAGCCTTTCTAGCTTTCAGTTGTGGTTATCAGGTATTTTGTCCCAGCAATGAGAAAGTAGCTAAGCTACGCCCCAATACACTGTTATGAGGACTTGGTATTGTACCATACACTTAGTTATACAATTCATTTTGAGTTTATATTTGTGCAGTGTCAGATAAAGAGCTGCCTTCATTCTTTGTCAGCTTGGAATATATTTTCTTTAATAGCATTAGTTAAAAAGACTATTATTTTCCCACTTAATGGTCTTGGAATCCTAGTTGAATGGCATTAGACCAGTTAAGTGAATATTTACTTCGAAGACATATTTTTTCTGCACTGATATTTGTGTCTATGTTGACATCAATATCACATTGGATTTTATTATCATAGCTTTGTAGAGCATATTAAAAATACAAATTTGGGATCACTTAATCTGTTTCAAGGTAGTTTGACTAATTAGGGTTTCATGAGATTGTATATAAATTTAAGGGATAATATGTACATTTTAGAAAGAGAAAAAAATCCCTGAGATTGTTACAGGAATTATAGAGGTTTCATAGAATCTCTGAGTATCACTTTGAGTAATGTAGACATCTTCCAAGCTGTGAACAAAGCTCTTCATTCTGTTTAAGTGTCTTTTTTGCATGACTTTTAATTGTCAGAATATGTTTCTTATTTCATTGGTTGATTTTTTCCCCCTGTATTTAGAATAGGGTCTACCGGGTCTACAGGGTCTCAGTATGTAGGTCGGACTCATAGCGAACCACCTGTGTCCAACCCTCCAAAAGCTGGGATTATGGGCACACGCCACCTCTCCCAATCTCAATCACCATCTCAGCATACCTGGAGGCATGGTTGGCATGGCACTCTGTGGTCAAACCCCAGCAGCTACACTCTGCCTAAGCAGGCACTTTAGTTTGCTGAGGTATCAGACCGGCCCTCATTGGTTAATTCTTAACTTTATTCTTACTGAAGATATGAAAAACACAATTACACTCCTTTTCAATTATTCAATGTTAGTAAATTTTAACGTGCTCATAATATTCTGCACATTTTCTGGATTGATGTATTTGCTTTCACACATTTTTGTTGACTCACTGAAGTTTTTTCTTTTCTTGTTTTCTTTTCTGTCTTTTTTTTTTTTTTTTTTTTTTTTTTTTTTTTTTTTTTTTTTTTTTTTTTTTTTTTTTTTTTTTTTTTTTTTTTTTTTTTTTTTTTTTTTTTTCTGTAGAACTGGGGATTGAACTCAGGCCCTTGGGCTTGCCAAGGAAGTACTTATTCCAATGAGACATCTCCCCAACCCCAAATTCAAGTTTTCTACCTATAAAATTATGCCATCAGAAAACAATGATTTCCAATTTGTATGATTTTTTCTATTATTAATTTCATTTTTTTCTTAATTTCTTTATAACTGTTGAAATTACATGGTAAATACTGATCTTGAGATCATTCCACATCCCTGATGATAGAGGAAAAGCTTTCAGTATTTGATCATTGTGAATGATATCAGTTGTGATTTTTATGGATGTGGTTTTTTATACTGAAGGTATAACTCTTATTCTTATTGAAATATTTTTATCATACACGATATTGACTCTGAATAAACAAAGGTTATCATCTTTTTTTTTCTTTATTCTGTTCATAACTTTTTTATAAGGGTTGAATTTTATGTGTTAATCCATTCTTGCCTTCCAGGAATCGATCCCACAATTCCACATTGTGCAATGCTCTTGAATTTGGTTTGCTAGTACTTTGCTTTTAATGAGGTATCTTCTTGCTGGGGAGACAGAAAACAGGAGGACTGCCATTAAAAATCGCAATTATAATCATAATCATAACAATAATACTGTTATCTTCTGATTGAATTAGATGCATAAGTGTTTTGTTGGGGAAATTTGGTTCTATGCTCTTGATTGGTATTGATCTGACTTTTCTTGGATGATTCTCACACTATTCATTTTTCTCAGGTTTTGATATGATTAGAACCTAATTATTCATAAAAGTTCATTATGCTATGATAATCTTTCATTATATGAGATAATTTGTAATATTTCATAAATATTTCCCTTTTCTTAGGCACATATTTGTCAATTTTATTTCTCTTTTCCAAGAAGATCCACAAATTTTTGCTGTTCTGATAGTTCCAAGGTGTTCTCCTAGTATCTGTTTGTTATGATTTGGATCTACATCCCTCAAAAAACTTACTGTGCTGAAGGCTCGCTTGCTGATGGGATTTTGGAATATGATCATGGAGCCTCTGGGTTCTTCATTGAACTAATCTACTGATGAGAATAAAGTTTGGTAGCCTGCAGAGAGGTATAGGAAATAGGATGTAAGGCCTATAGTAAGAAGGTGGATCAAGAAAGTGACTCTGAGGCATTTCCGTCCCACTTCTTTCCTCTGGCCTGATTCCAACTCTCTCTGTTTCCCATTGGCACTAAAGGGACACCTTTTCTTTGGCACAGAAGACTTCCACTTTGATGAGACCTTGCCACAGGCCTAGAGCTACGCAAGCATGAAATGTGTTACGGCTTAGATCTTGAAGGAATACCACAGCCTCATTTGTGCAGAGGCAGGGCTTTAGGAAAGTGATTGAACTATGGAGTACTGTGCTCATCCGTGGGATAAAACATTAAATGAAGATGTTCGTCTCAGGAGTCTTCTGGATACATATCTTTTCTTGTCTGTGTCTGCTTGTCCTCTGAATCCCCTCAAGGGTGGCAATTTTTAAATGTCTTATTTTATGTGATTGCCTACCTGTTATTCTCTGACCTTTCAGTCTTCTATTGTATTGTTCATTCAGTAATCTCGTGCCTCAAGCATCTGTAGGCTTGTAGTCCCTGGCTTTCATGCTCTTATTGATTGTTTTCTTTGCTTTGAGATCTAGATGTCCTCATGAAAATTTTTAAAAAATTGAAATTATGTCTGCTCCAATTTGTCTCACTCAAAGAGTGAAAACAAAAGTGCTGAATTATGCCCTTCCATAAGGAAGAGCAGGACCAAAACCATGTGGAATGTCCTGGTGCTTTGACTGGTTTCTTCTTCTTCTTCTTCTTCTTCTTCTTCTTCTTCTTCTTCTTCTTCTTCTTCTTCTTCTTCTTCTTCTTCTTCTTCTTCTTCTTCTTCTTCTTCTTCTTCTTCTTCTTCTTCTTCTTCTTCTTCTTCTTCTTCCTCCTCCTCTTCTTCTTCCTCTTCTTCTTCTTCCTCTTCCTCTTCTTCTTCTTTTCTTCTTCTTCCCCTTCTTCTCCTCCTCCTCCTCCTCCTCCTCTTCCTCCTCCACCTTTTCCTCCTTATATCTTTTCAAAATTTATTTATTTGATACAAGGTCTTGCTATGTAGTTCACACTCATAGTGGTCCTGCTGTCTCAGCCTCTCCAGCACTTGGTTTACAGGTGTGGGTCAAGACCAATTTTGGTGTCGAGCCCTGGGGTACCAGGCCTGGCACAGCATGGGGTAATAGTGATCGAACCCAGATCCTTGCATTTGCCAAGCAGGAATTTTAATCTCTGATCTATCACCCCAGCCCCATGACTGTCTTTTTAATTGGCTTCTCACATAGTTACTGCACATCTCTGAGGAACTATTGAAAGTCCTGATCTGAAGAGATATCTCAGTGGCCTAAGCTTTTCCTGGAACCTGGGTTTGATCCCCAGTACTGCGTGCACTCATAGCCCCAGAGACCTGGGTGGATCAGGCAGACCATGAAACCAGGCATGGTGACATATGTCTGTAATCTCAGCACTGGGGAGGCTAAAACAGGAGGATCACTATGAGTGATAAATAAATTTATTTATTTATTTGGTAAAGAATCTCTCTTTGATTCCTAGCTTGAAGAGAGATTCTTTACCAAATAATTAAATAAATAAATAAATAAATAAATATCTCCTACCAAGTTATTTTAGATAATCTCTATCTTCACTCTTATTGTTTTTGTTGAAGAATGAGGATCTAGGCCTTTGTGACTTACAATTTTGCTAAAATCACTCCTAATTTAATGCTCAAACTAAAGTTATAATATAGTCTTTTGCAAAAAAGATAATTATAACACCAAGAGGCTGAGCAAGTTTGCCAAAGTTGCACAGGGAGTAACAAACTGGGATTCTGAACCATGTTTCACAAGCCCAAAGTTACAGAGGCTATGTTTCATCCTAAGAGACAGAAAATGCTTTGATGGATTCACATATTCTAATATTTAATTCTGACCTAAAGTTTTCTTATTTTTTTTTTTATGTTTTATTTTTCACAGAACTGGGAATTGAACCCAGGCCCTTGCGTTTGCCAGGGAAGCACTTATTCCACTGAGCCATCTCCCCAGCCCCCTGACCTAAAGTTTAAAAACAATAGAGGAAGTCATAGACTGATACATAATTCAGTTGCTATATTATAGCTGAGCAGAAGAAGTCAAATGGAACCAGAAAAATCAAAACCACATAAGATACATTATTGATATAAATACACACAGAAGAAAAACTAACTTTACCCTTAGGGTGGCAGAGTATCTTTGAGTAATGACTTTTTATTTTAGTTATTCTTTCACTAAATGTTTTGAAATCCACTGAGCAGACAGGGTCATACGAAGGATGATTTAGTGGAAATTGGAAAACAATCATTTTAGAAGAGTGTTTGATTTCAATATATATCTTGTACTCCCTGGGAACCTCTCTCTCTTAGCATTGAGACCACGTCTGGCAAGCAGTTGGCAAGAGGCAAAGGTCTGCAGCAAGGGACTACAAACAGGACAATTACTGGAATTCAGAAAAGCAAAAAAGGCTTTCCCACACTGAGGACTGAATATCAAACAGGAGAGTTATCTTATCTTCTAAATGAAATGCATCTGTCTTTTTCACTCCAGCTTGTGGCTAAGGGCCTGTGATGGGAGGTCTATTTTCAGAGCCATTGAGTGAGAATCCTTTCCATAATACTCAGTGACAAGACCTGAAGCAATGCTTTAGAGGGTTATATTATAACCCCCAATAATGTTCAATTGATATTTTCACTATTCTTACATTTATATACACTTCAAAATTCATTTCAACCAGTCATTAGTGACTACCTGAAATAGGACTAACACTTAGATTGTTGACCCAATGTGAAGAATAAAATACTTTCAGCTCTAGTAGCTTGATAAGAAGGAGAGGAAACCACCTAAACTGAATAAGACTGGATTTGTGTTCAGGACACATTTGTAGTGTTTGCTCAGTGCCTACCACTAGCATAGATGCTAGAGTAAAAACAAAACCTGAATAATAAATTGCCCCTGCCCCGAGGGATGTACAGACTGAGGTGCAGCACAGAGGTACAGAAGACCATGACACAGGAGTGAATTAATAATCACAGTGAACTGTGGTGTGCGCTGAGATAAGAGCAGGTACAACACCAGCAGCAGAGAGATGAGGAGCATCTGCTGACAGGAGGCCTGAATTTCTTCCCAGGGAACTTATTTATTAGTTCTGCTGTGGAAATGATAACATACAGAAATGAATGTCAAAATGCTCAGTTTATTCTACAACAGAGGAAAGGTTTATTTATTTATTTGTATTTATTTATTTGTATTTTAACTTGAAAAGTGAAAAATAGAAGCAAAAACAAAGAGAACAAATTACATAAACAGGGTAACATACAACAATACATATGTTACAGATTTTCACAACATGGATGGCTAATTATATATATATATATATATATTTTTTTTTTAAATAAAACAATCTGACACAGATCAGCAGTCCACAATAGATAGAAGTGGGTTATCCACAGAATTTGTTGACTTGAGCCATTCACAACTCACTATATTAATAAATTTTCTGATCAAGGAAATTATGGAGCAACAGAGGAATGTGATCGATGATGCAGAGGAGAGTCACAAGGAGAGAAAACTTTCTCTCAGGCTTCCACAGAGAGCAAATTCGTCAAGCAATGGCAGTGACTCATCCACAAGGCTGACACTGACAAGGGATCTGCAAAGAGCAATACAGGGTTACAGGATAAACACGGAGGGTACCTGATTGACCTTATCTGATAGAAAAGTTACATTTTTTGTTATATAGGTCTTGTTTTAACTTGATCTTAATCATCCAGCAGAAAAGTATAAAAATGGAGGTAGATAAAATAAATTTATATCAAAATGCTGAGGTTTTAAAGAGGGTCTACATTAAGAAGAAGCATGCAGATATTTTAGACGAATGAAGAACAAGTCTTTAGTCTTTGGCATGCTGTACTCACATGGTCTTTAGGAGGCTGCATTTATACTTTAACGGAATGGTGGTTGCTTCCTGCTGTGCCCAGCTCTAGAGATCTATGTACAGGGAAAGGTGGCAGGGAAACTAGAGCTGTCATTCAAAGGAATGCAGTATAAACCACTTGTAATCACTCCAGTGAAATGGAACTTGTAAAAGTGATTGTCGGTGTCTAGGCTTTGCTCCGCAAACACAACACTCATTTGGCGGCAGGCAGCCTCCTGTTGGGGCTTAGTTTATATGAAAGCCATGGTAGCCTGGTACATGGCTAGAGGACCAGCAGTGAGCAAGGGCATGGTTAGTGGTGTCCATCAGTGTTAGAGAAGGAGTGACAGCCAAGGCTCAACACAGATAGGGTTTGGCACATCCGGTGTAGGAGCAGCACCCAGGTAGAGCATGGGGCAGCAGTGCAGGGGAAACACAATGCCTGAGGTGAGGCACCCAGATTGCTTGGTCATGGATGCACCAATAGATGCCATGTATGAGTGTTAATTTTGAGTAGATCATGGCCGCACTTGAATAATCTCGGCCTATACCTAGAGAGAACAGGGTTGTTGATCTTAAACTCATTTCCAGCTATTTCTGGTTTGCTAAAGTTTGAGAAATCCAAGTTAGGTCCCTGAGAGAAGATAAAATACATGACAGTTTCTTTTTGTCCATCTAACTTTTAAGAAAAGATCATGTTAATTGAGTGTGATTCATATACTACACAATTCAAGCTACTTAACTTGTGCAATACAAGGATTTTCTAGAAGGCACCTGGGAATGAGGAATTTTCATCATGATCTAATTTCAGAATAGATCACAGCACCAGAAAGAAGGCATTTACTCACAGGGGGCGCTTAATTGATCCTCTTCTCGCATCTACTCTTTCTTGGCAGCCACTGCTGACTTCTGTTCACTGCAGATGTTGCCAATAGTGTTTCATATGAAGAAAATAAAAATGTGGAGGCTTTTCTAACTGTCTTTTATCATTATGAAGTATTTATGTTGTTATATGATAGGCATTTCATTTCCTTTTGGTGCTCAATAATTTTGTTTCTACTTTATGGCAACTATGAATAATCCTTTTGTGTCAATATTTCTATGATTGTGTTTTTGATCTCTATTTATTATATATCTTCTGTATATATGTAGAATTACAGTCAGATGGTCAATCAAGGATTCTGAAAAACTGATGAAATATTCCCCAAATGAAAAACATCTACCTTATTTTTATTTTTTAAATTTTTGTTATTTCTAAAACAATGCTCATCAAGTATTGATATATTAAAGTTTAAATTTCTGTATAATATGAAGAAAAAAATAAAACAATTAAAATATAGCTATAAACAATTACATATTTTACACAGAAATTTAGAAATCTAACTAAATACAGCATTTTATTAATTACTGAAACTGTCATACTAGTCTGTTTTGAAACTGTTTCATTGCTATTTGTTTCTCAATAAAATTAATAAAAAAACTATGTGGGAAACTTAAGAAAAAACAAAGCTCAGCCCAGCGTCATGTACTTCTGTGCTTTCTTTAGTCTTACATTTTCACCCATTATATTTTTCTCTATAATTTATTTCAAACTGGTTTACTGTTAGTGTGAGGGAGCAGTGCAACTTACTTTGCTTCATATAGACATCTACTTGTACTGTTCAAAAAACTGCTCATACCTCACTGAATGATCTTGAAATTTTGTTTAGTCTGTGGGTCCCTTCATGGAGTGCTGCTGCCTCGACAGTAAGGGACACTGAGAGGATTGGCAATGCTAACCTGAAATAAATATTTGTAAGGCCATGCTGAAGCTGTATGAGGAAAACTAGTGAGCTGCCTCCCTCAGAGGAATCTGTAGCCCTAGATCAGCAGTTGGGGTGAATGGGTGCCATTGTCTCTGGCCTTACCACTCAGGACACAGCTTTTGTTACTTCATTGGGAGGAAATTGGGATGATTCATTCTGTGACTCACAGTTCTTGCCACAGTTCTCTGAAAATCAAAACCAAGTATATGCTATCTTCTTCTATGTGATACCAGTGCTCAAAATAAGCCTGGTATAGAATGGATGTTGAATAAGAAATGAATCCATGTATTTGTGAATAAGGTTACCCAGTTGAGTCAAACAAATAATTAGCCTATTATCTCTGCGGTTGATAATATGAAATAATGAATATAATGTAATGCAGGGTATTATTTATCTCAATCCTTTCATTGCTCCTTCATCCACTCAGCACAAATAGAAATGCCAAATCTGAAATCTAATTCCTGAATGTAATTCTTCTACAGGGTAACTTAAAGTTATCCCAGGTTGCTGACTAAAGGGTATTTAATGTGAAGTGTTTTATACTATGGGGAATGAAGCCAAGGAGTCTTTCAATAAAGCAATACTTTGCTGTGCAAAGAAAATTGGGGTCAGCAATTTTTTAGGTCTGACAAATTAGAAAACATTATTACTATTTTTCATCTCGTGTACTTAATAATTGCAAAGAACTTACTCTAATGTGCTTTAGGGTCTATTAAATCACCTTTGTATTACTATCGTCTGTATTCCTGTTATTGTACTTAGGGCTGTAATTACTGGGCATACTAATATATTGATTTCCACCATTAACTAGTGTTCTTTGAGTACCATCACAAAGTATTGTGTATCTGTGTGTCCAGATGTATGACATGCAACCATTGCTAAGTAGATGTAGCACATAGCAGTTTACATTTTGTCCTGTACCATAGTTATGTGCTTTTGTCCTGCCTCTCACTAGTCCCTTTTTATCATCTTGATTAGCTCAAATAATTATATAAATAAATGAGATAATTCATAACTGGATAAAGATACTGAAAACTGATTTTCTGTTCCATAGCCTTGGGTGAAGAAATGTTGTTATTAGCATTTGCAATTATATTTCAGTGAAGAATTAGTTCCTCCTTGGTCATATAGTCTAATTTTTTGCAAAGTCTCCATTTGACAGATTCTGTAGATTACTTACCAAATACGGAGAGAGTTGCATCATTTGGTTCATTTGGTGTAATTCCTATAACTAATGACAGTTTCTCTAGAGGTTTTCATCATCTTTCTTATAGTCAGGGCTTTGTCAGGTCTACTGTGTGCTTGTCACCAAACCTGCAGAAAGTTGTAAGGAAACTGCATTCCTAGGACTCAGGCATCCCCTGCCATTCAGGAATTCCAAGAGTTGTGACATCTCTTCTCAGTTCTACCAGTAAAATGCTGCCTGTTGTTCATCCTCCAGATGTTGAATCTTAATTGAGATGAGGCCTGATAAGAACTTAAGGTAACAAGATTGCTCCAGAGCCATGATCCTCTTGGGATGAATACTTCCCTAAATAATTGCTAATAAAATACAGGCCAACTTTCATCCTGTTCAGGGCCTCTGTGACTTTGCTATTGAGCCAAATGTGTTTTCCTCATTGGTTGTCAAGAATATCATGATATACACGCTCTTTTAAAATACGTTCTTTGTTTCATTTAACTTGGTAGGAGTTAGTTTCTCTTTTTTGGACCTGCAAACTTTATCATACAATGTTAGAAGCAAATCAAACTTAAACAGTTCATTTTCCAGAAATTACTCAGCACTAATCTAAATCAATTGATGAAAATGATCAGTCTATTTGAGCCTGTTCTGTGGTATCACAGTTCAGAAACTTAGTTTTTTTTATGATTTTGTAAAAGATGGCCATATTTGCATGGGAAAAGTTGTAATGGTCATATTTGTCACCTGATGCATAGTTTGCAAGCAAAACCAAAATTTCTCAAATGCTTGTTTTGGATTTGAAATCAAATCAAAACAATTTGAATCAAATTGTTTACATGTAAATTAGGTTCATGAATCAAGGCACAACTGTATTTGTGAAACAGTAATTTGAGAACATTTTGAGAGAGAGAGAATTCATTGGCACAGAACTATCTGGTATAGCTGCTGCAAATCCCCATTGGATATTCACTCTAGAAAAAGCTGTGGGGTGTCTAAACATAAAGACTCACATCTATCTTCTCTTCATGACTGATTCAGGCCTTAATATTCAATATGTGTTTTGAAATACAATAATTAACATAATGTGGAACAGTAGTCTACTGAAACAATGTGAATAGCACAATTAATATTGTTGGTATTCTTTCTGATTTACATTGGAGGGAACAGATGCAAAGCTTGTAAAAGGGACTTGGCAAATAGTGAAAACTCCTTTAGTAATATAGCCCAACACTGCGCAGTGTACCTTGTGAGTTCTGCCACCTGTCTTTGGAAGTTGGAAAGTGTGAGGGAAAATTAATTCCCAAAGAAACAAAACACTAATTTGGAAGGTGAGAAGGACCAAATATTTATAAATCTGATGCAATCTAGGAAGGAGGGTATACTCCCTAAACTCCTTATTGGTATTCAGGGATAGATTATAGAACAATGAGAGTAGAGGGAATTTTGTTATAGATAGTTTCAGTATAATTTATACTAAGACTTGAGAAGAGCTCATTTAAACAAATTAGGAACAGAAGATATTAGTGTAATCAGTAGGAATAAAAAAATGGATGCAGGTACAGATTAGGTATAAATATATAGATATAGAAAAGAATATTTCTGTATGTATGATTGATTTGTGTGTATGTGTGTGTGTGTGTGTGTGTCTGTGTGCGTGTGGTTTGTGACTGGTTTTCTTGGTGTACACACACATCTTCACATAGATAATATAGCAAAACTATTAAAAATGTATGTTGGAGCAAATTTAACAAACCCTGCTAATAAATGTAAATGGCTCTAATCTGCTCATTGAAAATAAGATTTTCAGATCTTCTTAGAAAGTAATATCAAATCCTATGTGTGAATTCAACTTAAAACAAAGAAGCATGATGGTTTCCCTCCATGGCTGCATGCTGGCTGCTGTATATCCACGCAATCTGCACCATATGATGACTTTAGGGAGGTAGCTGGGGGCGTGCTGGATGAGCACCCCACAAGCCACATGTTGGTCAAGGAGAAGCCCAGGGGCCATCTGACAAGTGCATGTGGGGCAAGCAGTATCGGTTCCTTGGGAATCTGCAGCACAGAGAAATAGGGGTGACAACCAAGTCACTTCTTTGACTGAAGATGTGACCAATACTTAGGAGTAGAGTTTTGCTTTAGTGCTGAAGTGTCACCCCATTGTGAGAACCACCTTATGAGATGGTTTTGGAGAGGAGGATAAATGGGGATCACTTTGGGTCCCTATGGGGAGTTGGACTCAAACCAGGTAGTTCACAGAATCTGTATCCTTTTGAAGGAAACCAGCTTGGAGGGTTGAATAGTGAGAGTAAGCAGTCCTGAAGGACAGCATGGTTGGCAAGAGGGATCTTTGGCCTTGGTCCCTGCTGCCTACATTCAGGAGAAACTAATGCTCTAAATATTATGGGCTAATGTACAAATGGTCTGTGCACTCCAATCTAGGTCTGTTGAGGTCTGGTCAAGGGACATCATGGATGATTCCTAGGGTTTGGTAGTTCTTGTTATCATTTGATACCATCTGTGTCATAATAGTAACACAGTAATGGAAAAAAAGTGGTTTTCTCTTTTTGCCATTATCTGGAGTTTTAAGAGTATGAGAATAATTAGAAATGGATAAACATATAGTGGATCATGAGGAATCAAGCTAGTAAAAGACAGTGGAGCAAGTATCAAATAATTAAACTACCAACTTTCATTATATAAACTCTACAGAAGGGATGAAAAAGCTCAGAGAGGAAATAAACCAAAACTTCACAGCATTATCACTCAGTATGCCCAAGGTGGACTTGGAGGAAATGTGTACGGTTTTCATAGCTTGACCACAGTGGTTCAGTATGTGAATGACAGTTTCCATGGGGCTACAAAACCTTTGGAAAGATATCAGACAAAATACCCCAAAACAAAAATTGAATTATGTGGATTTCATAAATCATAGGAATGATTAGTACACAGGCTGTCTGAATTTGAGGACAAAATTGGAAATCAAAAAGACATACACAAAGAAGGCATGAAAACTGTGAAAGAGAATGAAAAGACCAACAGCAATACTAGAGGACACTCAGAAGAACAGTATGAGGCTGTCTGGAGTGCGAGATAGAGCTAGAAGACAACACAGATGGAAACATGAAGACGTTTGTAGAAATCATATTAGAAAGAGTCTCAATGTGAGAGAAGAATTCAATGTCTAAGGAGCCAAGCTGCCAGAACACCAAACAACTATGATGCAGAAAGAAGCTCCAAGAGACCTGTCCTTACCAAATCCCCAGATACCTAGGAAAAAAAAATATATATATATATATTGTATTATATATAGTAATGTATATATAGTAATGTATACATATATTGTTATACATATATATATATATATAATACAATTTAAGAACATCCAGAGAAAGACAAAAACAATTAGATATAAATATAAAACATAAGAATTATTGAACAGAAGGGACAGCCAAATAGCTCAGCAGATTAAAGTACCTGCAAGCAGGTGCAGGTGTTGGGGTCTTGATTCCTGAGCCTGTTGTGCTGACACCACCCATGGGGCATGCTGAGAAGGCAATTGAGACTGAGCATGGTGGCATGTGCCTGTAATCCCAGTACTTGAGAGGCTGTAAACAGGTGGATCACTATGAGTCCAGTCTAATAGTGAGACCCTGAATACCCTGTAGACCCTTCCCTAAAATACAAACAAACAAAAGAATTATTCAACAAAAACATCTCCACAGAAACCTTGAAGACCAGAAGAGCTTGGAGAGGTGGGTTCCAAGCCCTAGGACCATACAACTTCTAAGTTTCATTGACTTGTACAGCATATATTTAAAGGAGAAATTTTATGAATTTTATGAACATTTTATGAACAGGACCAGCTCAAGGGATTTATGACTATGAAATCAACTGTCCAGGAAACATTCAATATCTGATACAGGAAAGTTCCTTTGAAATGAAAATACCAAGTAAGTTCAAAAGACAACAACAAAACATGACAGAAGCAAGACAAATGAGTTGCCAGCAACAAGAATGCAGTGATAGTAAAAGTATCATCACTTTTCAAAAACATTTATCAGTATTAATGGCCTCAATTCCTCAATTAAAAAACACAGTTTGCAGATTGGATCAAAACCTCAAACCCAAAATGTGTTATACTCAAGAAACAACTAATTGAAAAAGAATTTCATAGACTAAAAAGTAAGGAGTGGAAAATAATATTTCATGTACCAGGTTATCCTCCCCGAAATCAGTGGAAATTCATATTTTAATCTCAGAGTAAACTTCTTACTAGAAATGATTAGAAGAGTCAAAGAAGTTCATGACATACTACCTAAGGGAACAATCTCATAGGCATAAAGAGCATCTATGAATATTTATGCAGCATATATGGGAGTACTATCCTCATAAAACAAATACTGCTAAACATAAAAGGTTAAATAAATACACCACCACAGTTAAGGATATTAATACCCAACTCTGCCAAAGAGCTAGGTGACTAAACAAAATTGTAAAAAAAGAGAAATATTGCAGACAGATGTCTAGTAGATATCTACAGAATAATGCAACTCACTACTACAAGGTATATAGTCTTTTGTGTTACACACAGGATGTTTTTGAAAAGAGATTACATATTAGTACGCAAACCCTAATTAAATAAAAATAAAATGTCAGCACTGAAGCAAAAAATACAAAATGTAAAAATAAAGAATATTTCATAGATAGCATCAGACAGCTGTGTGATGAAAATAGAAATTAATGTCAGAAGATATAGAAAAGTTAGAAGTGTCTCAAAAATTGTCAGCATAGTCCTAGAAAACCCATGGGTCACAAAGAAATCAAATAAGAATTTTTTTAAACATCTGGAAGTTAATGACAGTGCCTGTACAACTCACCGAACATTCTGGGACATAATGGAAGCTGCCCTGGAGGAAAGTTATTCAATATTTAATTGTTCGATGAGTCTTCTATGCCTATATCTGGTAATCCAAGCAATAAATTTGATGACAATAGTATTTAATATGACAACCATTGTTAATCTTCTATTCTTATTTTGAAATTCTGTACCATTTTTACTGTTTTATTTTGCTTTGCTTTTGTCATTGCTCTTTTTTTCTTTGTTTGTCTGTACTTTTTAGGTAAGGGTCTACAAGGTGTTCAGGGTCTTACTACTGGATCGTACTCATAGTGATTCTCATGTTTACAGCCTCCCAAGAGCTGGGATTGCAGGCATATCCCACCACACCCAGTCTCATTCTCTGTTTGGCACACCCCAGGGGCAGGACTGTGTGGTAGGCCCAGGGATTGAACACCGGGCCCCTACATTTGCTTGCATGCACTGTAATTCGCTGAGCTGTCTTTATTCTTGTTAAATGTCATTTTTTCCCTCTTTAAAATGAAAATTTTAAAAAGGAAATGAGGCAAGCTCAAATAAATAAATTTATGAAGACTTGAGTCATTTCAGAAACAACAAGAAGTCAGGCCAAAATCAAAAATAAAGAAATTTTGAAGACTAGACATAACATCAAAGAAATTGAGAGTAAAAAATGTCAACAAGTTGAAGAGTGGTTCTTTAAATAACAAATAAAATAGATAAGCACTTTGCCAGACATACAAAGAGGAAGAGGAAAGATACACTGACTAATGCATTAGACACAAAAATGATGAAATCACATTAGATACAGTCAAAATCCAGAAGACAATAACTACTTTGAAAAAAGTTGTAATAGTTTAACATATTTTGAGGATGTAGATAGATTCCTACATTAATAAAATTGACCAAAACTAACTCAAGAAGACAAATAAATGCTGAACAACTCAATAACAAGAGAGCACATTGAGAGGGTAATAAAAAATCTGCTGAAAACTAAAAACCCAGTGTCTGGTGGACTCAGAGATGACTTCACTAACTTCTTTGAAGCCTTTAAGGGTTTCATGATCAAAGCAACTCAAGCTCTTCAAGAAAACTGAAAAGGACAGAATCCTCCAAAATTCATATGTGGAATCTACATCACTTTGATTTTAATATGAGGTAAAGATCCAAGTAAAAGAAAAAACTTTTAAGTCATTCTCCTTAATAAAAATAGAAGCAAAAATCCACAATAAGGCATTAGCAAATAAAATGCAGCATAGCATCAGATAGATCATGTATCATGATCATGTAGGTTTTATCCCAGAAATGTAAAGATGGCTTAACACATGCAAATCAGTAAGCATGGTATATTAAACAAACAACAGCAAGGTCAAAAAGCACATGATCATATCAATACATGAATAAAAGTATATGGACAAAATCCAAAAGTCCTTCATGTGAGAACCCTGAAGACCTTAGGTATAGAAGGACCATATTTGAATTTTGCAAAAGCTATTTATGACAACGAACAGAACATATCATATTAAATGAGAAACAGTTGAAAGCATTCCCTCTCAAAACAGTAAGAAGACAATATACACAGAACAATCACTGCTTCTATTTAAGTTGTACTTGAAATATTACTCAGGTGAGTCAATCAAGAGAAAGACATACAAGGGATACATACAAAAAGAAAAAAGGAATTCAAAGTAACAATATTTCCCCATAGCATGATACACTATAGAAAATCTAAAAAACTACACCAAAAATCTTAGAGCTAATAACCACTTCGGTGTGTAAGAGGACCCAAGATCAGCATGCAAAATTATTACATTTATGTACACCAGCAATGAATGCATTGAAAAAAAGCTTATGATAACAATACCATTCATAGCAACTTCAGGAATAATGCAATGCATAAAAATTAACCAATGTAAGGAAGTGAAGGACCTCTGCAAAGAAAATTACAATACTCTGAAAAAGGAAATTAAAAACATCAAGAACCAAAAAGATGTCTCCTGCTTGTAGATAGATGGAATCAATATTGTAAAGTGTCTATACTCTTAAAACTGTTTCAGATATTCATTGAAAAATACCAATAACATACTTTATAGATTGTAGCAAAATAAACCTAAAACATATGGAACCAGAAAAAATCCAATATAGCAAAAGCAATTTTGCATCACAAAAACAAAGCAGAAAACATCACAATACATGACTTTAAACTATACAAAATACAATAGTGATAAAGAAAGATAAAATGCTGAAACAGAAACAGGCATATGGATCATTGGAACGAGGTAGAGGATACAGAAACTTCTGAGGATACATTTGGCTACTTCATTTTTGAAAAAGTGTCCAAAAGCCTCGTGTTAGAGGAAAAAGTCTTTTCAACAAATGATGCTGGGAAACCTGAATAATTGCAGAAGATTGAAAATAGGTCCATATCTATCACCATGTAATAATTTAAAAGTGGGTCAAATATTTAAATATTAAAACAAAAACATTGAACATACTGATTTGAAAATAGGTAAAACATTTCAACTTGTAATTGTCGGAGATGATACTCTAAAGGGAACTTCAGTTGTACAAGAAATAACAGCAAAACCAAGAAATGCGTTTTTATCATAATAAGAAGCCTTTGTACAGCTAAGGAATCAGTCACTAGAGTGCAAACGCAATCTACAGAATAGGAAAAAAGCTATTCCTTAAACAGAGGACTAATATTTAGACTACATGAACAACCCAGTTATATTCAAGTATCTGAAAAAAATTAAGAAAGTAAAAAAGTAGGTGAGCAAAATAAATATTCCATAAAGAAAGAGGTACAGGTACTCAACAAACATATGAAGAAATGCTCCACATCTCTATTTATTATAGAAATGTAAATTAAGTTTCCAGATGGTGAGATAGCTCAGTGGTCTGAGACCCTACTTAGGCAAGCACAAGGACTAGGGTTCAATCTCTGGCACCACATGCTGCACTGCCCCTCAGTGTACTGAACTGGCCAATGAGACCAGGCATTGTGGTGCACGCCTGTAATCCCAGCACTGGGGAGGCTGAAAACAGGAGGATCACTATGAGTCTGAGATGTGATCTCATACCAAATGCGTTTTAAAAAAGTAAATTTCCATCATGTAATGAAAAGAATATCAGCAACAAGAAAGCAAAAAGAACAAATGCTGAGGTGGCTGATGGTGTACTTGCTTGGTGGGAGTGTAATCTAAGACAGTATGAAGATTTCTTAAAGAACTAACTATATGCAATCTAATGCCCATTGTTGAATACATATTCATGTTTTCTGAAATTCTGCATCAATTCTAACTTTTTAATTGTTTTTATTCTGTTTAAGATAAAAAAGAACTGACCTTTGCAAATCCATATGACCCTTTTTATGTATTTCCTTCAAAGAATATAAATCACTATTTTGTAATATATGCCCCTGGAGAAGCCTACACATTGGTCAATAAATTATTGGATAAAGGAAATGTCTTATCTATACATAATGGTATGCTACTGGACTAAAAAGAAAAACAAATTTGAAGTATTTGTAGCAAAATACATGTATGTAGAAAACATGTTGAATGAAACAAACCAGACATGTGCTTAAGTACCATATGGTATCCTTCCTTTGGGGGAGGCAAGGTATAAGTAGAGAGGAAATAAAGTATGACTAGAAGGGGAAAAGGGGATGGACCTCTGGCAAAAGAAAAGAGAGACCCAGGGTGCAAAGGGGTAGAGGGCTGAGGAGAAGGGGGAGGGAAAGATGAAATACGTAAAATAAATGTGTACCTTATACAGGAACCTAGCAACCTCAATGAAGGTAGACATTATATGGTACAAGCTATGTGCTAGGGTTAATAATATCAAGAAGAATAAAAATGGGGAAAGGGAATCAGCAAAAGAGGATGACTGGGGAAGATAAGGAAAATGGATTTTAAGAAAAGCAGTGTGATGCTCCCAAGCCTGCTTTGCAAAGTGACTGAAAAGTGCATGGACCACTAATGTGTATTAATGAAATTAAAGCAAAATAAATAGTTTAAGCATGGTTAAAAGAAAAAAGACATACCAGACAAAAACAGGAAAAATAACTCTAAGTCATGTATTATGAAGAGGGTTTCTCTTTGATGATCCAAAAGCATCATCAAAGAGAAATAAAGGTGCTCTGTAATGCAGAAGGAAGGAAGGGATATTAAATCTTGTTAATATTTAGTTGCTCACAGTTGCAGAAATGTCCCATTATGCATAAATTACAGGAAATGCAGAAATGATGCCAATCAACAGAGGAATGGCTGAAAGTGATCTGGTATTTCTCCACAATAGAGTATTACTCAGCTATAAAAAGATAAATTTGAGGCTTTTGTAGGTAAATGGCTGCAACTAGCGACTATACTGGTAAGTGAAATAAATCAGTTCTGCATATGTGAACATCACATTGTGTCACTAATGTAAGAACTGGAAAGAGGAAATAAAATACAAATGATTCAATGGATAGTGTGAAAGGGAAAGCGTATGCAAAGGGAAGGAACACCTAGAATGAGGAAAAAGATGAAAGAAAGAGGGCAAAATATATATTTATGTATATGCACACAGGACAGCTTGGATAATTGCACTGCTGATTTCTGCTGCTTTGTTGGAAGGAGCAGTTAATCTTATATTTTTTTCTTCTCCTTTTTTATTTCTTATGACTATTTATTTATTTTACCAATTTTATATGCTTATTTCTGGTAATATAAAGAACTATTTTGCAGACAACCATTGTTCAATCCCTATCATTTTCTTTAGTGAAACTCTGTATTATTCTAATATTTTTTACAATTTTTATTCTCTTTAAATATGAAAAAAGAAATGTAAGATTACAAGAAATAAAAAAGTAGGCTTGAATAACAAAGTTCTTTCAAGAAAAGATAGATTTATGAATAACATTGAAGTCACACAGCTAAACATGAAAACACAAAAAAATTGTTTAGACATACATCATATCAAAATCTATTTAAAGTATATAATTTTAAAGTATCTAACTTTCAATTTTAAACTATATAACTTTTAAATACACAAACATTTGTGAATGTTAGTGATGCATTAGCAACGAAAAATCATATAAATCTAAGGGACATAAGTGCATTTAACAATATCAGAAAGTAAAACAGCTAGGCATCAGTACTATTGACTACATGAAAATAACTTAGAACAATACTTTCTATTTACAGTTTAATGTATTTTAATAGCAAACTTACAGGAACAGCACAGAAAGACAACATTAAAAATATCTACTAGCATGTAAGACAACTCAGAAAAGTATAGTGGGATGGATGGAATCCACCAAATGATAAAAATGCTACAAACACCATTTAGTTGCTGTCAATAAGAAATTTACTTGTTTTTTAAAAAAATCCAAATGCTGGCGTTTTCCAAAATGTTTTAACACATTTTTATTTATAATTGTTATAAAGTTGAAGGGCTGAAACTTGTTCACTGAAACATTTTTGACTTGCATTAATGCTTTACATCCTGCATGAAGATAAAAATTCACACACAAATGAACACGGAAAAACTTCCAATACCTGATTTCTGTCTCCTATTTTCCACTCGCAATTATGTACTTAAGTACCTTTTGACCCCACGGGAAAACAAAGTCAAAAAACAAAAAACCTAGCATTCAAAACTATCTATAACAGGAAGAAAAGGAAGAAAAATGTTTTGACAATGAAATGTTTCCCAGCATAGTGGACTCTTAAGCACGTTCTCCAGGTACGCGGCGTGCTAGTTGGCTATCTTTTGGCATGAGTGTTACACGCTTGGCGCGGGTGGTATCTTCAAACAGACACAACTTGGTATCTTCAAACAGGCCAACCAGATAGGCCTCACTTGCCTCCTGCAAAGCACCGATAGCTGCGCTCTGGAAGTGCAGATCTGCTTTCAAGTCCTGAGCAATTTCTCGAACCAGATGCTGGAAAGGAAGTTTGCGAATCAGAAGTTCCGTGGACTTCTGATAACATCTAACTTCACGGAGTGCCACAGTCGCAGGCCTGGAATGATGAGGTTTCTTCCTCCAGTAGAGGGCGCGCTCTTACGAGCAGCTTTTGTAGCCGGTTGTTTCCTGGGCGCTTTACCACCTGTGGATTTACCGACAGTCCGTTTGGTAGGAGCCATGGTACAGGGACCTCCTTACCCCCTTCTCCTTTGGCTGGAGCGAGAGGCGGCGCTCGTGCTAGAGAGCAACGGGAGCTTGGGGTCAGCTGCAAACTCCATAACAATACTATTTTAAGTACTATTCCACCATATAGTCAAAAACAATGCAACATATAATTAAAATTCTTAAATACAAAGTATAACCCAGGCATTTTAGTGTATACCAGAAATCTGAGCTTCAGGGAAGCTGACTCAGGAGAATTGGAAGTTTGAGCACAATCAGGAAACACTTACCGACTTAGTAAAACCTTGGCTCAAAAAATAATTAAATAAATAAAAGAATAAATAAATAAAAATATGGTCTGGCAATGTAACTCTGCACACAGGTTCAAGCCTCAATCTGTAGTAACATGCAAAAAGTAAAAGCACTGAAAATTAGTAATTTCAAAAAGGCAGGCAAATTAAAATGTAAGACCAAATCTTTGGCATTGATAGAAATTGTATCTATATCTGATAGAAATATTTTATTTTTACTTGTTTATTTGTTTGTTTGTGTTTGGTCTTTTTGAGACAGGGTCTCGCTATGCAGTTCAGGCTGGACTTGAGCTCACTTTGTAGCCCAGGCTGGTCTTGAACTTACAAAAATCTACTTGCCTTAGCCTCCCAAGTGCTGGGATTACAGCTAGAAATACTTAAACTACATTATAATTATATCAATAAAAATGATAATAAACATGTGAAACATTAAAATCTTAGAACATAATGAAAAAGTAATGCATAGGAAATATAACAACAATAAAAACAATGTTAATTAATCAATAAAACAGAAAATTACTAGTAAAAAAAGAAATTTAAATATTTGAAAAGCCAAATTTCCCAGCTTAAATTTGCCCAGCAAAATTTGCCCACATATGAATTTGTAAACTGAGATGTGCTGAAAATATTTTAGCAAAAGTACCTTACAAAATTTACCCTTTAATGTCAGAAAGATAAATCAAACTAACACAGAAAAACACAGAGAAAGTAGCTTAAAAGTAAGCCCCTTCACATATATAATTTGCAAAGAAATGTAATGTACAGGTTTTATGTATATCATCTAGAATATAAATATGGGTCCAAATCATATTACAGGGAAAATTTGGATAGAACACTAACTATTCATCATGTAACAGCCACTGATTATTATCTTTTTCCTCAGCATGTGGTTCTCTGAGTTAGTTCAGTTCCTTGTCCTCACCCATTTTGTTCATTGGATCTGGCACTGTGTGACTTCTAACTCTCCCATGAAGTTGAAAAATGTCCATTGAAGTGTTCTGAATTGGGTAGGACACTGAGGCAGCCTTAACAGCACAATGTAAGGAGCCCATGAAAGAGGACTTAAGGAACCGCTTTAGAAATTGGGGACGGATTGGCCTGTGTTCACCCCAAGATAGGGTAGGGCTAAGTAATCTCCATCAGAAATACAGTTCTAGGGCTGGAGAGATGGCTTGGTGGTCTAAGCAGCCTTCCTGGCAAGAGCAGGGACCTGAGCTCGGTCCCCAGTACCTCATGCCATGCAGGCCCTGGAAATCCGAGGGCACTGTGCAGGCCATTGAAATCTGGTGTGGTGGAACATGCTCATAATCCCAGCATTGGGAAGGCTGAAACAGGAGGTTCACTGTGAGTTTGAGCTGCGTAGCAAGATCCTGTACTGAAAAATAAATAAAAGATTTTTAAAAATATGGCTCTAAGCCGGGCGTGGTGGCGCAGGCCTGAGGCTGAGACAGGAGGATTGTTGTGAGTTCGAGACCAGCCTGAGCTACAAAGTGAGCTTAAGGCCAGCCTGAACTGCATAGTGAGACCCTGTCTCAAAAAGACAAAAAAAAAAAAAAAAATATGGCTCTAGTATTAAACAGAATGGGAAGTCTTGTTAGAGTTAAACCTCAGCGCCATATCAAAAAGTTAGAAAGCCATGTAACTAAAGCAGTGGAGAAGTTGTTTCCAACAAACTGTGTCGATTCTAGCTCTGTGCCTCACGAAGTTAAAACATGAAAATTGGAAAGAAAGGAAGGAGGAAAATGGTAAATGCAGATGGGAAGTAGGAAGAATAGTTATGGCCAGGTGTGGTGGCGCATGCCTGTAATCCCAGCACTCGGGAGGCTGAGGCGGGAGGATTGTTGTGAGTTCAAGAACAGCCTGAGCTACAAAGTGAGCTTAAGGCCAGCCTGAACCACATAGTGAAACCCTGTCTCAAAAAGACATAAAAAAAAAAATCTGCTCTGTATCTGAGATGGGTCAGAGAGCAGAGGGGTGAGTCAGGAGGCTGAGGGAATGGGTCAGAGGGCAGAAGGGATGGGTCAGTGAGGAGAAGGGATGGGTCAGGGGGAAGAGGGGATAGGTCAGAGAGTTGAGAGGATGGCTCAGGGGACAGGGGGATGAGTCAGGAGGCT